>CAXHTJ010000006.1:3000000-3184843 GCA_964019445.1 Populus tremula | reverse complement strand
CCATGCCCTCCGTGGAATTTGAAAAGGTAGAGGGGCCAGATCAATGCTCCCCGCCGAGCAAGAGAAAAGGGGGTTTCCCTTTGCACTTTGCAGGCAAAGAGTATGGGAGGAGGAATCTATACCAAAAGCTTCTTTTAGGATTGCTTTGGTTTATGATCAAACATCTTTTCGGAGATCAACGTCACCCCACTTTATTTCCATGGCAGATAGTAATGCGAGAGCGCAGATGCTTCTGGACTCGCATGGAGGATGATGGCCTCGCATCATACTCTAGTCCACTTCTATTTGGGCCCATGACGATGGGTGGACCTGGGCCCCGCTGCTTAGAATCCAACCACGTAAAAAACGACACGCGCACGCTAGCATATTCTCATGCTGGTCTTCGTGCATTAAGATTAATCATTTTTATTCGGGTATTAACTAGATAATCTTGAATGAAATAGTACATTCATTATATTTTTATTTTTTTTATTAGAGATTTTAACTTTATTTTACTCTTCCAGTTTTTATATATCATGCTGCTTTGAGTTTTTCATATTTTGTCAGGAATTAAATTAAATATACATAAGATCAGAATCAAGGGTATGTTCAATCAACCACGTGTTTTTATTATTTTTTCTAATATCTTTTTTTGCCAGCACAGCACCTTTTTTTTTTGGATTAGATTTGGATTCTAGACTTGTATTTTATTTATTCTTGAATTCCATCCCATTATATAGTGATTTATAGATGGATATTTAACAATTTTCATATTTTAGTTTTTTAGAATTTTATTTAATTATTTTTAAGATAAAAAATCAGGTACCTAGTAGGTGGACAGCCTCCATCGAAATGACAAGTGATGATTATGAGTATTTCTGAGTTTTCAACATGATTCATTGCCATCCTTATTTCAACTTTTTTTTTAATAAATGAATAATAACATGAATAAAAAAGTCACTTAATATTCTCAAATATAAGAATATTTCACCACGCATTTTAATTTTTTTCACCTGTGGGCTGCCTCCCACCCCACTTTGTTTGTACCGTAGACAACTGCATGTGAGAAGGCATGATCTAACGTTGGAGGCCCAGCGTTTTGGAAACCATGCAAACATAGCATGTCAGTATAAAGGTCGGATTCCTTCGTGACATAAAAAAGGATGTAGTTCACAGATTGAGGGCCCCAGCCTTTACATTGAATAAAGGAAGAAGCTTAATGCTTTGGAAGGCTTAAAAACAAACCCAAAGCCTCTTCGGATATACTTTTACAACTTTTTTTTTTTTTTAAATAGTTTTCATGAAAAGTAATTTCTAAAATATAAATTATTTTTTAATATATTATTGAAAATAAATTGAAAAATAACTTATTAATTTTTTCAAATTTATTAAAATAATGAGTACCAATTCCAAAATAAAAAATTGAAGGAAAAAAAATAAAAAAATTATAAATTATTTCAAATAAAATAAATAATAAGAATAAAATATGATAAATAAAAAAATTTAATTAAAAAATAATAACAATAAAAAAAAAATAAAGAATTATTTCAAAAACCCTACTTGTCTCTTTAAAATTAAACACGGTTATATATTTATATTTATGTGTCTGTGTGTAATACTAACTAAACACAAATTTTGATGCAATTCAAACACGTTATAGAATCCTTTCTAGTTGTATCTCAACACAAATTATCCAAACCAAACTTGCATATCCACAAGAGATTACGAGAGCAGTATTGTAAGAGCCCCTGATTATATTTCCATCGGCCTAAATATCGGGCTTAATGCTTTTGTTGTTGAGCTCATGGGATAGTATCTCAGGCTTGGTTCATCAATCTTCTTCCCTTACTTGCTAGGTGCCCACTAGTTTGGGCTTACTCCTAACCCATCAGGACCTGAACTAACAAGTCAACTCATCTCCAGCTCTCCTTCCTTCAAACTGTGCCCACCATCCTTATCCCCTTCTCCTGTCTGAGGGGCTGCCTTCACTTCTGCGAGGCCCTCAAAACTAAGGCCCACTTAGGGTTCCACCGCCTCACCCTCAATACCATACAAAACCCTTCTATTTTCCTAAACCCAAGAAAATTAACGTGACACAGTGCCACAACAGACCCAACCAGCAGAGAAGGGAGGGTGAGAGCAAGGGACAGGAAGGAAAATGTAAGGGGCATTGATAATGACATGGAAAAAACCACAGCATCCTTAATTGCCTATTCTAACTGGCCACAGTGGTGCTCTTAATTAAACATTCCACTTAAAAGATTTTCTCCTGTGAGCGTAGTGACTCCCATTTCTGGTTTATCAACAAGGGTATTGTGGTAATCGGATATTACATTCAGGGGGCCCATCTCATTCCGTTGCATGCTAGAGGTCAATGACCCAGCAAACTAGATGAATCGATCAAACAATAAGAAAAATTTCGATCGGCCAACAGCAGAAAATGTATGACCAAGTTCAAAGTCATTGCACCTGACTGTCTGTAATGGAATGAATTAGCAAAGTCACCAGCTTCACATAAAGAGCCAATACTCTACATTCTCAATTGAAAGTATCCAAAAATTAAAATCTCAGTCGTTAACATATCCAAATATTTCAGACACAGCCAGAGAGGTGTGTCGGACACAAAGGTTTCATAACACTAGCATTACAGTCAACAAAATAACTCCTCAATCCAGGTATTCATAAAACCTTAGACAGCCTCGGATAAAACTAGAACGAAAAGATAAGGGAACTGTAGCCATTGAAATGACAAACCCTACTGCAAAGCAGACAATTCAGACGTGCACAAAAACAGCCCCTTGAAGCACACATTGAATTGTAGAGACTATGGTAGTTATATGGGCTTGATTTTGAAGTGAAGGGAGATGAGAGAGAAAACAAAGCACTTCAAGTCCTGCAACCACATAAAATGCATATAAGAACACCAGAAAAAAATAAAAAATAAAAGCTGGTAACCAGACAAGCAATGGGACACTATTGGCAATATTAACAAGCACATCTGAAGGTAAAATATGAAAAATTAAAAGGTTATTGGAATTTTGAAAATAAGAATCTTTGTTTGTCATTGACATCCTGAAACGCCCAAATGAACCCTATTAAACTTCCCAGTAAATTAGTGAAAGTACAAGAACAGTTTGTCTTTAGAAATCAATTCTCTATCCATCTCACCTTAAACTTTGGATACTTGAAACTAGCCACTCTAAAAATCTCTCTTGCTGCACACAATGCTTAAAATCCTTGCTTTTGCATTTATCTTTCAAAACACAACTATTATGCCTTCATGACAAAGGCAATAGATTCCATTTAACAAAGAACACAAATATAATATCCAGGCAAGCAAGTTCACAGCCACACAGAGACACAAGTTTCCAAACCCTTTATTTACTTGCTTAATACACAGATTTAGATAAAGTATTTTTCTCACAAAAGTTTTGATGGATAATCATATTAATCACTCCATCCCACAATGCAGCATGCACATAAAACCATAACTTGTAAACTACTCGGGCTTTCATAAAAGCAAGTGCAGTTTGAAATCATTATGACACATATTACTTGTGATGCAATGTATAATTTTTCCTCTTCAGGGAAGCAATATCACCTACTTTCTCAGCATTTCCCCCATTTAACAACGACATATCAGCATGTTAACAAGGGTAACTTGCAATTCAAGAATGAGCAATTTTGAAAGTAAACCCACAGTTAGAATCCTTTCAACAAGAATAAAATGACTTAATTGTACAAATACAAATTACTGTTCAAGACACTACTTACACACAATGACTGCGAGCATGCTTTAATCACTACATTCAAAGAGATATCCATGCTTATAAATTGCAATCACCTGAACAAGATAATAGAAGATGCGAAGCCCTTCAGGATCCTGGCTACTGTGAACATCAACAAGTGATCCAATCTTAGACGTAGTAAATGAAATATGCTCATTCCCCATCACAATCTCCAGCTCTTGCCTCCCAACCCGGTCCGGCTCTGGCCAGTTGTTGTCATCTTCCTTCATAATCTAAAAAAACCAATAATCTCAAAACATGAAAGAACCAAATCTAAACTGCCAACGAGTCAGAATTTAGAAGAAGTTTTTTAGCTCTTGTACATGAAAATTCATCAAAACAATTATAAAAATGTTTGCTAAATGCAAGCAAAATAAGAATTGATTTTTGTTAAAATCAACGCTCAAGTAATTTAGTTAAAAACAAGGCAAACCAAAACCCTAGGTTCCATCTGCATTTACTTATAACTTCGAAATTAACAAATTTCATATGCTAAAATCCAATCCTAAGAGTTCTCAAGGAAAATAAAATATCTAATAAACAAACAGAAAATTATTTACAGCAATGGCAAGATTGTAAATTTTGTAAACAACATGACCGAAAAAATTAGACAAAACCCTAAGCGAAACAAGAGATTTAAGAAGTTAGAGAGAAAGAGGGAGGGTGAGAGAGAGGAGTACTTCGCTCTCGGAGATGATGCGGCGGCACTCTTTGAGAACGGCGGGGGTAAGAAAGACTTCTTTACGAATCATGGTGTCGTTTTTGTAATTAGAGTTGTTTGCGTATCGGAGTTTTCCATCAGGCCGGAACTCGAATTCCAAGAATTCGTGACCGAATTTACCTCTGTGACCAACGTAGTAACGAAGATAGAACTCTCCGTTATCTTCCTCCATCGCTGCCATTGCTTCCTTCTCTTTCTCTTCCTCTACCTCTCTCTTCGTGCTTCTGTTTTATTTCTATGAAAAGAAAAGAAAAAATCGAAACCCGCTCTTAAAGTCCAAAGCTTATAGATTTTAATGGGCTCGGCCCATTTTCTTGGATCATTGAGCATTTCTCTATCATTAGCTTTTGATGGTAACCACGTTGGGAATTGCAATATTGATTGTGCATTTTTATTTTATTTCCGAGATAGACTCAATCTTTTTTAATCATTGGATTAATTTAATTCAATCATTTTATTAAAATGGTTTTTTCTTATTTTTTTAAAATCCTTTGAAATTAAACTTGGGATTTGATTTGTTTGAGTTAATTGGGTTTAAAAACTTGAACGATTTCTTTGAGTTTGGCAAAATCAATGTTACTTTCAGTTCAATTTATTAAAAAGTTGATTTTAATAGTACAAGTCCTATAATTATAATTATAATAATTATTATTATTATTTTCATAATACAAGTTTTTAATTTATACATCATGGATTAATGCGACAATACAAGTCTTATAATTATAATAATTATTATTATTTTCATTTTCTCGCTCTCTTTTATTTAGGCTACTAAGGAAAAATTTAAATCCAAGATTTTTAAAAAGGAAAGATAAAGATGGAGTCATTTGAGTTGACGATATACAGGCCTTATTGGCAGGCACACAATGAAAATCTTTTTATGCTTTTTAACGTGTATTCTCTTACTTCAAGGGCTGGTCTAGCAGATACATGGAGCTCTGTTATCTCTAGGTCTCAAATTTGAATCTTCCTGCTAATAAAAAACTCTTGGGATCACGGATTGTAGAGTGTAAAACACCTTGTGTAAATCTGATTTCAAGGATTTAATCTGTTGCATGAAAATTGATATAGAATACCTTGCGTTTTTTTTTTAATATAAAAAAATCTTAATTTGGGGCTGTAGAAAAGAAAATGGTTTGGGCCATATACATCTTTTTTTTTTTCCAGCTAATTTGTTCCATATCCTTTTTCTTCAGCATTAATCTATTTCAACATGGCATCCATTATATATAGCAGCCCATATATTAAAACGTAGACTTTAACCTAATTCATTTGAAAAATATTGCACTCCACATGCCATAGCAATGGATACAATCATTTGACAGTTGTGTTGGTCCAGTTGTCATGCTTTATCATAAAGTCTAACTCACCAGGACAATTTAACAGAACATGGCCTTAGGATACATGCCAAGCAAAACATATATTTCCAATCACCTCAGAATCGTATTCTAGCAAATGGTTTTTGCTACAAGGAACATGCATGATTTGTTGCATTTATACACAAATAATGGAGCTTATAAATAAAACTTATTAATTATTCAATAACATTATATATATAAACATAAATTTCACATCCCTCATCCAATAAAAATAGGAAAAAACCAACTTCAACCCAATGATAACAAGGACATTAACAACGATAATATGGCACTGCCTCTTCACTAGCCCATCAATGCAACAGTTGTTCCGAATACAAGAAAGACACCAAGCATCATGTTATATAAAATGCTGGTGGCTCCATTATTATTCTTCGATGGTGGTGGTGGTGTGGTACTGGTGGTTGATGGGGTGGTTGGTGGGTGGTTGAACCACCGTCGGATACTGGGGGGGCAGGTGTGGTGGGGGTACTTGGGGTGCCACTGGCTGCGACAACGGTGACTGCTAGCTTCATGCCGCCGGAACAGTGACCAGGTGTGGAACAAATGAAGTACATTGGACCAGCCGTGGACAAGGGTACTGTTGAGCTTCCATCAGTATAGGTTTTCAAGATATTATTTGTGCTGCAACTCTCGTAGTCGGCTTTCGATACTTCAGCCACACTGTGTGAGGAGCCATATTTGAACACTGGATTTTTTCCAAAGTTGTAAAATGATGGTTAATTGATTAATTACTCTGTCTTATATCATAACGAAAAACTGGATCTTATGCAATGTTATTAAGGCACTAAATATTCTACTCAAAACTCATAATAAACAAGGGATTAATTCAACTTACGAAGAGAGTCACCAACAGCGAATGTTTTACCACTAGCCCAAGTGGTGTAATCTCCGAAATTGGTCCAGCCGGACGAGTCACCGACGGTGTACGTTGTAGCAGCATAAGCTGCTGGAGCGGCAAGCACAAGAATTAGGAGAGCAGATGCAATATTGGCCATGTCTGAAAGCCTTAACAGTCTCTAGAATACAGGAGTGGTTAATTAGTGGCTAAGTTGAAAAGGTGAGGCAAGGCCTTCTATCTTATATAGGCTGCCAGAGGTATATTTGTTGAGGACGGAATTAGTTTATTGAAAGGAGAGAGAGTCTTCTCCTGACACCCATGTAATTACCTGTTACATGTAACCAACTTCCCTGTCTGGAATCAAGAATATTTAATAATATAGTGGTTAAAATTAACAACTCTTCTCCCCACCCTATTCTGTCTACCTAATGCTTTGATAAATTCAGCTTCTGCACAGCTGACTTGCCTAGGGCTTACACGGTCTGGCTCCTCTGCTAATATCACTCTTGTTCATTCAAATTAGGGTCTAATAAGTTGGTTTGGTGGCTAAAAGGAATAGTTTTCTCCCTCCCTTAATTTCTTGAATTCAAACTTCAGATCGATATCTAGTATAATTTATTCTTCTAAATGCATCGATTCAATGTATGAAATGCATTTTTAAAATCGCGTAAATTAATCCAAAGTTATCTATGATCATCTACCAATAAAAATAAATAAAAAAATTAATACAAGAATATAACTTAATTAATCAGGTTTTAAATTTATTTTTTAGAAATTATCAATTTAAATCTTATTAATTTCAGAAAAACTTACATGTTTGTTAATTTTAGAACATGTGGGTTTAGTTGAGATGTGCATAAATTAACCGGATATCAACACTAATCTCAAAAAAAAAAAAAAAAAAATACACCATGCAGGGCACTGTAAAACGAAAGCCAAGCCAAGCCAAGCCAGTTTGGCATAACCTCTCATGAAAACATAGAACTTTCCAAAAAATAACGTCTCACATTTTTATATTATTATATCAAATGCCACCAACTACACTGATAAGAAAATCATGATGCAGATGTATATTAGGTTGGCAAGTATGTGTTGACCCTGAACTTATGAGTTGGTGGATGGGTTGTTGATGCATGAATTAAATTTATTGCCGTGCCTTAATTTTCTTTCTCTAAACTAAAGAGATCGCCATAATTAGGCTGTAGTGCAAGAAAAACTATCCGCATCAGTGGAGCAGGATACGTGTATTTTCAATGATTAACTGCCCCTTTAGAATCGTGCTTAATCATGTAAAATATTCTCAAATTAGGGACTGATAAATCTTAAAGTAATTTCACCTTTAGTCCTTTTATAATATTTAACTTGTCATATTGGTCCAGATAATAAGATTGTATTAATTGCCCCCACATTTTCTTCTTTCTACCTTCGCTACTAGTGCCTACCGTAAGTTCGCTTCATCACACACTCAAGATAGAGCAAAGATGTTTTAAATTTTATTTTTAAGGCCCGAAATCATGAAGTTAGACAGCTGATGGTGTATTAGATACATGTACAATTAGTATCTACAATTATTTTGTTTTCCCATGGCATTAGGGTACTTTTCTAGTTTTTCTATTTAAATGGTTATATATAATAGCTTTTTAATTAGCAAGAAAACTTTGATGAATAAAAAATAAATATTTTATATGTTTTTTTTTATAGTTATGGTATTTTTAATATTTGAAAATTTTGATTTATTACAAAACCTGTTATCATTTGCTATATATTGTGTGGAATTTGTAGACATTTAATGTATTTTGAGATTTTCAATCATAAGGCCAAAATGCTGTAAATGATTATTGTAAACTAGGGGTGATTATTTTCAAATCTGTTTTTTATATATATAAAAAACCAATCAAGTTGAATTAAAAAAAACAAAAAAACAAAACTGAACCGAAATCGATTCAAACTGATCGATCGGTTTCGGTTCGATTCGGTTTTTTTAAGATAAAAACTGGTTGGACTCGGTTTGACTCTGTTTTTTTTATTTGACTTGGTTTTTTTGGTTTGGCTTAGTTTTTTCCGGTTTGGATTCGATTTGGTTCGGTTTTTTAGGTTTCAGGTTTATAAAATTGAAACTGAACTGAATTGGTTGGTTTTTTCAAAATTTTAATTGGTTTAATCAATTTTTTTTTATAATTCAGTTTTTTTAGTTATTTTTTTTTCTAATTTTATTGGTTTTTTAATTTCTTTGCTCACTTCTATTATAAACCCAACAAATTACTTTTACGCCAGTATAAGATAATAATATATGAAAGAGAGAGATTACCATTGCACAAAAGCTTGCTCCTTTAGAATGGAGATATTGTAATATTATTAGCATATATAGCACTTTATAAATTATTAGCAATGCTCCAGAGAGAAGTGAAATTCTACTATTGTCTTAAGTCATAATAAGACAACATGTAAAGAGATGTTGACAAACAAGCAATCTAGTAGTTAAACTTGTAATAGTGAAGTAATAAGAAGTAAATTAGAGAGGTATCTTGATCTGAATTTTACTATCTCCATCTTCCAACTCGCATGTAAATACATGATTAATTGAGAACTTTAAGGTGACTGATGTATATTTGTTTCTAAGATAGTTTTTGTGATTATAATTTTAAAAAAGTATGGTTAGTTGGATATAAATACGTGTTTGGTAAAAATTATGATTGAGATTTATGTGTAGCAAAAAACATATATAAAATACTTGGTAATTGTGTGGTTGTGGTTGCTTTTCACAGAGCTTTTTACTTGAAAATGTATTAAAATAATGTATTTTTATTTTTAAAAAATTAATTTTGATATCAGTACATCAAAATTATTTAAAAAAAAAAAAATATTAATTTGAAGCAAAGAAAAAAAATAAAAAAAAATTATCAAATTTTTTCAAAAACACTTTTGAAATGCAAAAACAAAAGCATTTTACAAAACTCGGTTAAAAAAGCATGTAAATACTGCTTCATGAAAACTGCATTTCAAACTCAATTTTTTAGTGGACCCCACAGTATAAAACCCAGTTTTTACAGTTACCAAACACCTTGCTGTGGTTTTTGCACCAAAAACACAAAAATAGATGCAAAACAACCACACCATAATTTGATTATCACTGAGTCATTTTGTTTTTTAAATATTAAAAATAAATTCATCTTTGATCAAATTTTAAATAAATTAACCATATCTGAATTATTATATTTTTTTACTCAAAGCACATTTGTTAGAAATGATGTCATAAATTTTATAGTCAAATTAAAGTGATATTCGAGTATTTATGTTAAAGGGGACACGCTAGATTCATGATTGGAGCTATAAAAAGCAAACGACAGACTTTCATAGATTAATTTATTGTTACATTTAATTGAATTTTGCTTAGCATGACACAGCAGGAAGAAGATTATGCGTTTTGTGGATTGTTTATAGCAGGAGAAACTCAACTGCTCATGATGCTCTCTCTAAATTAGCAAGTTTTACCTTATCTCTTCTTGCATGCTGGATTGCTATTTACGTTAATGGGCAAACAAGGAAAATACACCCACACTTTGACATCACGTCTAAGCCAATCAAATTATAATAGATGGCCGTGGACATGATCTTCGCCTTGTTGCTAAAGCATATGATCTTGATCGGGAACGTGATTAAAAGTGGTGGACGAGTGATTCAAGACGAGAAAGTTGACCTGGATCCGGATATGTGGGGGAGGCACTGAGATTTCATTGACTAGGTGCCTTCTCTCTCCCTAAACAAAAACTAGGTGCCTTCTCTCTCCCTAAACAAAAGAGATCAAATGAATGATATTACAATCTGTTTCCAGCATAATTTTCATTGCTACAACCTTAAAGCCAACCTTGACTGTAAACATAAATGACAGCAAAAACATGGTTGCAAAAGGAGAGCAGTGCAGACTTGAGTATTTCAAGTGCCATGTATGAAAGGAAAAAAGAAGAAGAAAAATCCATGCTAACATTGAACTCGCAGGTCTGATAATAAGAAAAAAACAGAAACCAATTGGTCCTACCCTACATTGCTAACTCAATAAGCATCATATCATGACATCATATTTCTAACCAGGCCAAGAACCCTAACATACTGATAAAAGAGAGAACAGTGTTGACCCTCAAGGCGATCTCGGCTCACTCTATTGCCACCAGCAAGGTTATTGCAAGGGCTGCCACCAATGACAAGATCGAACCCCCCAGATGACCTGATCCACGTCTCAATATCAGAACCATTGATTGTTTGTATGTCTGTAATCTCAATTAGATTTCCCTTCTGGTTTGTCTGTCCCCACAAACTTCGGATAACATCTCTTTTGGAAACTGAAATATCGACAGATACCATATTTTTCAAAGGAATTCCAAGTCGATGAAGAGCAACTTCAGCTCCACCAATACCGGAGAACACAGAGAGCACATTAATCCCATGATGACACTCATCTTTCAAAACTGAGTCTCATTATTTTAGTTAGTCTCATTATTTTCATACATATATACAAGGAGAGCACAGATTACAATGCAAAAGATAGCGTGTGCAAACCTGAAATGAGTTTCCCAGTACTCTATATCTCTCTGTAATACTAACCCCTCCACCTGTTGTGTGGTATGTACCTGGGGTATCCTAGCAGCATCTCTAATTCATCGTTCTAGGGGCGGTACTTTGTTTTTCCCTACCCAAATCAAATTCAACTTCCTACATTCTTGGAGCACAAACTGTTTTGTCACTTCGAGTAGGCTCACCAATGGATCTTTCAAGTCTTAACTTTATCCTTTCAGTGAGTTTTGCACTCCCGATAACAGGGACAAGGCAATTGAGCTTGGTTCTTGGATCCCATGAAGGCCACCATTTACTGGTTGAGGACAAAGCTTCTTGTATAGAAAGCGGTTGTCTTGGCAATGAAGGGAATCGGTTATGAATACAAACTCCTTTTCTGGCAGCAGCACAAAAGTGGAGGGAATCAACAGACTCTGGCTTAATATCATACACGAAGCGAGACATTGTGCTCCACACCCCCTTGGGAGCAAAGGCCACATTTTCATAATAAAAATATCTTGGTTACCTTGGATCTCTCTATAAAAGAGAATGATAAGCCCGGGTGTAAGCCCCTTTTTATGGGCCTAAAGGTCGTATATCTTCTTGAAGAAGATACTCAAAGAAACAACGAGGCCCGTTTAAAATCCAATCACATTTTGAAATCTGGCCCATTATTTAAAAGATCGGCAGCCCATATATCTTGGTTATGAAACAACTAGGCCCGTTTAAAATCCAGTCAAAATTTGAAAGTGGGCCCACTAATCTAATATTTGAAAGATCAAGCCCAACCCAGTCCTACTGTCGAACCGAATGCTATTAATGCTCGTTTTCGCTTTCGTATTGTATTATCTCGCTCGCGTTCGTTGTATTCTTCTTGCGCTTATATTCACCGACGATCAATCTGTGAAGAGGCATCTCAACGGTGATTAACTCGCCGGAGAATAGTCGGAATCCGGAAGCCTCTACTTCTATTGAAAAATACAACACGACCTGATCATGAATCCTGAGTAGTAAGTTGCTAATCTAACAATAATCAATCACATTAAACACAGGCTAGTGTTTTGATTTAATCTCATTATCTGTTTTTGGATTGGATGCTGAAACCTTGTCTCTAAAACCTAGAAGCAGGAGCTCTTGTTGTAGATCCATGGATTTGAATGAAATTTTATGTGTTATGATCCACTAATCGGGCTGATTAGGCAAAGATTATCTAAGATTAATTAATAGCACGTGTTTGAATATAGGTTTGATTCGCTCCGGGTACCGCTTGATTAATTTGTATGTGTTTTTTCATTGCTCTTGAAATGGGGTTGAGTTTCTTTTGTTTTCATTGCTCTTGATGCTTTTGATTGACTATAGTCTGTAATGCTGTGTGTAGCGATAATGGCAATGGTAACAAGAGGGATTTTGAATTGATACTTCTCTGTTTTATGACGAACAAAAAAAAGTTTTGTTTTTCCGTTTGAAGTTTATAAGGTATGTCAGGAGTTTCTAAATATGAAAACTAGCATCTGTGGAGTGTCACTCTTATCATCAATTGTCACTGAATATTGGATCCATATCCCCGGATGCTCAACTCCCCTCCCCCTCCCCCTCCAATGCTTAAAAAAGAAAAAAAGAAGAAGAGTTGAATGGTCCAGGGCTCATTGACGTGTTTCATTCTTTTCAGGAGCTATTGGTTGCAGCACTATTTTACTTTTGCAACCTACATTTTGATAGAGCTCTAATATATCTTTTCATTCATTTGCAGTGATTACTTGTTCAAGCTCCTTCTCATTGGCGATTCTGGTGTTGGCAAATCTTGTCTCCTTCTGAGATTTGCTGTAGGTCTAAAACTGATTTTGTAGTGAATATTTGAAATGTTTGTTTATTGGGTTTATTTGTCTATATATATGTCATTCTTTTCTGACAAAAAGTTTATGCACTGGACATAAGAAACCAAAATGCTACAACCATGGAGGAAAATTAATATGCCCGCACATTGTTTTATTTTCTCTGTAGACACATGTAGTTAAGTTTGTCGAGTTCTTTGGGGGTTATATCTCTTACATTTGAGAAATCCATAATTTATGTGATGCAGGATGATTCATACATTGAGAGTTACATAAGCACCATTGGGGTTGACTTTGTAAGTTAATCCTTGGAATTCCATAACAACTCTCCTTATTGTACCATATTACTGATTTCATTTTCTCCTTCTTTTGCTAGAAAATACGTACTGTGGAGCAAGATGGGAAGACCATAAAACTCCAAATTGTATGTACTCTGTTTTTTCTGGACATCAAGATTGCCATATTCTTTATCTATCACAATCATATATTGCTGATAAAGTGCGGGGCTTTGAATTTTTAGCACTTGGCGTTTTCTCATTGAATTATTTAATTGTTTGATTGTGTTTTGTTTGACATGTAGTGGGATACTGCTGGGCAAGAACGATTTAGAACGATTACCAGCAGCTACTACCGTGGGGCACATGGTATCATAGTGGGTGATCATGTTCTCCTAATCCTCTTTGTACTTTGATTTCACCCAGTGTTTTCTTCTTTCAACGTATCTCTTCCCTGGGGGGTTTTGTAGGTTGTTTATGACGTGACAGACCAGGAGAGCTTCAACAATGTCAAGCAGTGGCTCAATGAAATTGATCGATATGCTAGTGATAATGTGAACAAACTTCTGGTTGGAAACAAGTCTGATCTCACTTCAAATAAAGTTGTGTCATATGAGCAGGCAAAGGTAGAGACAGTTTTTCTTTATCTAGTGAACTGTTATAAGCTGTGTATAGGCATGTGTGTATTCGTCCTGATCAAGCTATAGATATTACACTTGAAACTTTTTCTTCCCTTCCCACCTCTCATCTCCATCCCTTTTGTCCTCTATAGGCTTTTGCTGATGAGATTGGTATACCTTTCATGGAAACTAGTGCAAAAGATGCCACTAATGTGGAACAAGCTTTCATGGCCATGTCTGCTGCAATCAAGGATAGGTACTGTTCTGTTATCTTCTTACGTTAACATTGAACCCGCCTTTTCTCCAAAAAGAAAAGAAGTCATGTAAGACAAGTCTATGAGTAAGATGCTTATTCTCAAGTTTTTCATGCATTTGAAACAGATTAAAGAAGTTTTTGAGTAGCAAATGTCGCTTGAACTGAAGTAATTGCACTAGTCTGATTTGCTAGCTTTAGGAACAAGTCCATAAATGGCTTATTTGCATGTGTGAACTGTGATCTGGCTATCAAACCTTTCAAGTCAAAAGCTAGTGTGATGAACAAATGGAGATTAAATGCAGGATGATTGGATTTAAATGAGCTCTAAACATGTTCAATTTGATCCAAACTACCATAAAAGGCAGTGAATCAGATATTCTGGTTGATAGGTAATGCTGTGTTATGTGCTTGTTTCCAATCCTTGTTTTTAGGTTTGATTATGCCAATTGTCATGTCTAGAATCAGTGGTAAGATGTTCAAGAATAGATGAAATTTCTTGATTTGGTCATCGCTGTTGGCTATTTGTGCACCTGCTTGCATCTTTAATGTAACGTATCTCATGCTCTAAACTTCCTATCAATCCAGAATGGCGAGCCAACCAGCCATGAACAATGCAAAACCTTCAACAGTGCAGTTCAAAGGACAGCCTGTTGAACAGAAGGGCGGCTGCTGCTCATCTTGAACCAAAAGAAGTATGATGAATTTTCTTTGGCCTTGTCCATTGGCTCAACCATTACTTGTAAGATACCCTTTCGGCCTTTCTTTTATTCTCATTCACTTAAATCCTATTTGAAGTCGACATTATTATCAATTTCCCTCATTTAAGTTCATGTAAACTGTTTCAAGGTCTGTTCTTTAAACACATTTGGGCTTGTACAAAGTAGTAATAGATATTCAAGATTGTTCCTTATTTGACCCACTCTTTAAAACCAGATGTGCCTCTTAGCTCGTTATTGCATGTTTTCAGTTCTGTGGTTATCTTGTTTTTTCGCTCAAGTGTGAGGTTCAAACACATGAATAAATGAATATGTTTCTTTCCATTATATTGGGCAAGTTCAACTATTGGGATGGATAAAGTTTATTCAACGCTAGTTGTCCATCTCCTTTTTCAAACAACCGAGTCCAAAACAAGGAGGGATTCTAGAGTGTAGGAGGAATCTGTAGGACGAAGCAGAACATGTATATAATATTTGGAGATCGTGATAAATGATAATTTGCGCAAGGTTTCGAAAGGAAAATTCTATCCGGGATGGTTTTCACCATCAAGGAAAGGGAAACGGTTTCCTTGGACACCTCTGGGAAAATACCCAATAATGTCGTGGTTGAACTTCAGATATGGAGGTATCTACTGGCTAGTATGAGTCAGATGCCTGCTCAGAAGTTGGCTCCTTGTTTGACTATTTGGTTACGGATTGATGCCAATCTAGCCCCGAAAGTTAATATGACCTAAGAGATCAATGGCGTCCCTGGAGATAGGCAGGGTGTAAGAGTTGCATCGGTTTTCTTCTCGGACAATGTGTGAATGGGCCGAGTGGAGGGAGGATGGTTATCTCTAATTTGAACGAGCAGTAAATTTATTTCTCCAGTAAAAGCTACCGATCTCATGTTTCCGTCCATGTATCACCAGGCTGCTGCCACCTCCCAACCCCACCAAGGTTCGGTATGTTAGGGCCTGAGATCGTACTACAAGGAACAAGATATGCAGAAATTTTTCGGTTTGCGCGGCCCCACGATGGTTGCTTTCCATTTCGTGTCTTCAGTTGCATAATTTTTTTTTTAATTTTTTTTTTTTACGAATCCTAACCTGCATAATCGCCAATCAAGATCGCTGTACTAGGGTGCGACAAGCATTCGAAAGAACTCGCATGGCAGCTGGGATTGCGTCCCAATTGACAGTACGAAGCTCAAGATATTATTTGCACACAGTACTTCTCTAGTACACTAATTATTCAATCAATGGCAGCGGCAGCGGGGTATTTTGTCCCAATAGATTCCTGCGCGTGAAGGAGAAGAGAAAGAGTTGAGGAGAGAAGAGAAAGAAAGAAAGAAAGGGATGTTGGTGTTTTTCACAGAAAGGAAAGAGAGAAGAAGAAGAGGCGTCTGAAATTAGTATCCCAATAGATTCCTACAGAGCATGGACCATTCCCTATTATTCCTGTTTTTCATTGTAGTTTCACCATGTTTTTTTAAATTCTTTATTATTTTTTTTGAAAAATTTTTAAATAAAAAAAAAAAATATTACTTTAATATATTTTTAAATGATGTAAATGGTCGAAGACCAACTTCTTCGCAGACATTACATGAATAAAACACAAGGCATGGTAACGCTGAAACAAGTTTAAGAGCTTGTTTGGCAAGTCACTTGACAATTGCCATGACACAGTGCAATCAACACCAAAATGATGGCAGTTGGTTGATACCTGACATCAAACACATAACTGGCCGCTAGTGACGTAAAATCGGGTAACCTCTATTTTGTTGAATGAAAATCAAATTTATGAATAAAATTTATTTGACTGAAACAACGTTTCCAAGTCGGAAGAAAAAATACGCATCTAATGCACACTTTTATTGCTCTAGATAGCAGTTTTGTCACTTCGCATCCAGAAACCTTCATATTTTCATATGGAGTGCTTCGGTGGCAAAACACTGGAGATGTGAGCAGAAAGAAACAGAACTTCATAATTTTTTCTTGGAAAAATAGGGTTCATGATCTATTTCAAAACAAAACTGAGTAGCAATTTCTAGTCATAAATAACATGTCTCGACTTTCCCCAAATTCTCAATAAGATGATTGCATGCCAACAAGAGGAGACCGCAGGGGAACCAAAGAAACAACTGAAATATACATAGTAAAGCATAAAAATAAATAAAGATCTTTTGATACAGGAAACCATGTTATTCCAGTCAATTTCCTGTGTGCGTGATTGAAGAAAAGAACCCAAAAATGGATAGACGTGGTGATTCTAAGCCGGGTTCTGGAGCATCTCATTTGCCACCCAAGGTTGGGAATTGTCCAGGATCTTCAATGGAAGGGGCAGACACGTTGCTCATTCCATCCCTATTGCCAAAACCTCTTGCACCACGGCCGCGACCCCGACTGCGACTGCCTGAGCCATAGTACCTCTCCCCTTCAGCAGGCTTCAAGAACTCATTAATGCTGACAGACTAAGATCATCACAACAGTTAGGATGATGGTTAGCAATAATCCAAATTATATAATGTGAGCAAAGTGTGAATTAAACAAGGCAAAACCAAAACAATTACAGTTTTCATGGGAAAAAAAAATGCCACTCAAGACATTTCATAGATTGGTTATCAATAGCAACTCCCATGCAGTCCAACCAAGAAGACAAACAAACCATTGTTTAGATTCCTCAGAAGAACAGGAAGGCAATGTCTGGAAGTGCCTTTTACAACATACAAGCAACAAATTCACATGCTGGCCAGCTTATTTGATGGCCATCATCAGCAGAAACAACAATAACAGACAGGTACAGCAAATAAAAATGAAAGAAAGCAAAAAAAACGCAAAAGATGCCCTGAAGAACAAAGCAAATTGGTCAAAGTGCTCTCGAAAGCTTATATGTTAGTACATATGAAAAAAAGGCGAAGAAACATGGGCACGCATGAATACCTTCTTAGCTTTCTCATCTTTTTCATACGCCTCTTTCCGCTTATCCTTGTCAGAACCCTTGAATATAGAAATAGTTGCAAAGATATTCAAAGGACTGACATTGATATATAACCAATGGGAATTTAAAAGATTTAACAGAGCACAGTAGTCTCTACCAATTTAATAAAGACATCGTTGTTTTCCTTCTTGTTCGAAAGCTGCTGCATGGATTGAAACTCTTTAGCATCGACCTTTCTTTCTTCTGTCTTAAGTGCCTGCAGGGCCTTCCTCTTCTCTTCCAGCACCTTCTCATACTCTTCAAGAGTCATCACCTGAATAGAAAGAAGTATCATAAGTCGTCCTTTTGAAATGGTAAAAGTTTCTTATAACACTAATTGAACAATCAATGCTAGAATTGTAGCTGCTTGAATAGGTTTTAATTGAAAAGTTAGTCATTTAGTGCCCTAGAGCTGGAGCTCTTAAACAAAAAAGTTCAACACTCGCACCAAACACCATAATTAATATCACGAAATACTCTCAAACTAGATAAATCAGAAACAGTAACATCAAGTCCAACCAATTACAAAATTTCAAACCGCCTAAATTGAAAAATGTGATAAGGGACAGAACTTGCAGATAACAAACAAGTCAATATTTGTATGCCTCTACTCATTCGTCCTATACATTCCGATATCAACAATGAAACTATGAAAGTCATGCAAGCTCTCCCCCAAGCAGAAGAAAACAAAATACAACATGGTGATATGGACATCAGACAAAACATCTAATTACTACAGAGTGCATTCACCTTGTCCTCTGGTTCTTTCTCTTCAGGTTCATTAGCAGGGTTCTCCTTTTTCCTATCTGCTGCTGCTTCCTCCACAGGCTTGTCATCACCCAAATTCTTCTCACCCTCAATGGCAGCTTCCTCAGTTACCCTAAAATAATAATAATAATAAAATACCAGTGCCCAACTATTCTTGAAATGAAGTAGTTCTTCAACAAGTACAACAGAAATATAACAGACTTTTACAGTGGAAACTACACACAAGGACATATAAAATGCTGGTTGGTTTTATAAAACTTACTGGGCAAGCTCATCAGTCGGAGTTCCCCAGTTCCCACGACCAAAGCCTTCACGCTTCATCTCATTTCTGCATGTATACAGAAGTCAACTTAAATTCATGAACACATGGCATATTATAAATGATAAAAATATGACAAACAAACACAAACTATCATAAAAAATTACCCACCCACGTCCAGTCCCACTCCAACGTTCATTAGTTCGACGAGGACGCTCTCCTTCACCAACTTCATCATTACCAAAACCCCCACGACGGCCACCACGGAAGCCACCACCACGAGGTCCACCATATCCACGTGATTCAAAAGTCTTTGCAGCATCTCCATCTTCAGCAGCACCTTGAACAGCTGGTGCTCCAGAGTTACCGAATGAACTCTCATTGTTGTTGAAATCCCTATTATATCCCCCACGACCACGCCCATATCCTCTTCCTCCACCGCCACCTCGGCCTCCTCCTCTCCCACCTTCAGTCTTCGCTTCCCTCACTACATAAATATAAACAGACAAAAACTAGCAAATTCATACGGAGACACCATATTTTGAAACCACATGGCCACAAAAAATGAAAACATGCGAAGATAGTCATCAAGCATACATTTTTTATACATTAATTTTGCTCATTCTACAAAAATAGCAAATAAAAAATTCTTCACGATAATTAAAAAATCACAAATTTTCACACAAAAAAAAAAAAAATCCACACACAAACAAGATGAACAAAAATAATAATAACTGACCAGCCTGTGAAGGAGGAAGAGGCTTGGAAGGGAGCTTAGCAGCAGGAACGGGTTTAGATTGAGTCTGAGCAGGACCTTTCTTAGTAGCCGCTGCGGCGGGAGGAGAAACCACCGGCTTTAGAGCAGCGATGAGAGATGGATCCTCGGCGTCATCAACCAATAAATCAAAAGGATTGATCGTCGCCATTTCCGATAAACAAAAACCTCAACAACAATCAAACTAACACGCCACAAAAAACACCTCCACGAAACCCTAAGGTAACAAGACCTCCATATTTATCGTTTCTTGTTTTATCATGAATCTAGATCTGTAAGAATAAAGAACTCAATAAAGTTAGAGAGAGAAAGAAAAGAAAGAAAAACCCTAGCCGCAAGAGATACAGCGAGAGGGAGAGGGAGACCTACTATGAGATGTTAATGTTGTTGGAGACTTGCTGCTGCTGTTTAGAGTAGTGTACTGATTTTTTTCTATTTTTATTTTGTCGTTGATATTAAAGAGGGAGCGTTTCTCTTTAGGTGCTGGTTATTGGATATATTTACGGCTATGCCATTTTCGAGATAAGAAAGGGTGGAGTGACCGACCACTGCTAGTGAGAGTGAGGTTTCTTTATTCTATAGGTTTATCAAGTTGTGGACTTGTCGTTTTTCAGAATCAAGCCAAGGATGGTGTCTTCGCACCCTGTTTTTGCTGGTAGTAGAGATAGGATTTTGTTCACAAATTTAAAAAAAAATATTGTTAAAAATAAATAAATAAGTTTATTTTAATTAATAAAAATATATATAGAGAGAGACACTCACATACATTTAATTGACTGTAGTTTATAGCTTAATGATTTTTCTCCTTGACTTTCAGGTCTCCACTCCCTCAGAGTAAATTTATTCTTTTGCATGTAACGGATGATTGATTTGTTTTGACACGTGGGGTTAGAATGACCGGTCATTCTCAGGTTTCGCTTACAGTTAATGTAATAAATAATTACCACGTCCTTTTTTACACTTCTTCAGCTTTTTTATTTGGCTGTTTGCCTTCCATGATAATCAGTATCGTGGTTTGGATGTGGTTTATATGACCTGATTGGTATGATTCGGTACTAAGCCAATATCAGATTGACTAGCAAATCAGTAAGATACTCTGATTTTTTATTTTTTTTAAAATAAATTCTTTTCAGGTTAAAAAAAAAAAACAAAAAACAAACTATGAAAATAAAACTGATTTCTTTTATTAATTCTGAATTAATCTTTTAGGCTAGATCTTGTATCTAGGACTACTAATCTACTTTATGGATATTTTGGTCGAAAAATAACAAAATTGTTAAAAATCAATAGTAGTTAAGAAGGCATGCTCTTACCAATTGGAATGTAACCCGAAAGCAGAATATTATATATAAAAAAAGTTGTGAGGTGTTTTTTTTTTTAATACTTTGTACTTACTGTGTATTCTAATGTATCACTATGGATTTGGATTTGAACAGTATTTTTTTTTTAAAAAATAGTTAGGTCATTGAACTTTTTTTTCACAATAGCACCCCTTTTGTGCAAAAGTTAATATCTACTTGCTCCTTTAAAAAAAAAAAAACGGTTAAATTGAAAGGCATATCATCAAAGTATAATTAAACGAGTAAAATAAATGGTAATTTTAAAATTCATCCAAAAAAGTTATTTTAACCCCTTTTCTTTTTAGTGAATAGATTATTGGTTTTTTTACTTGTTGAAAATTTAATTTTAGTATAAAATTTATTTTTATCAATCCCTCATTTGTTTAAGGTGAAAATGAGATTCGATGAATTCTTATATATCAAGGAGAATTCATCGTTAATACCTATTCCAACACTAAAATAATTAAAAATTATGTCAACGAGTTTTGTTCATTTAAGAGAGTTTTATAATAGTTATTTTAAGTATTAATATTGCCTGAAAAAATAAATCACATATGTTTTATTGTTATATAATTAAATAAAAAATAATCTTTGAGAATATTTTTTATTAAATTCAATGATATACATTACTTGTATCGCAAATTTAGTTGATTGAATCGATTCACTTGGGTTTTTTTTAATTGAGTGCTTTTTTTTTACTAATTTAGACTTTCAACATTTTATTAATTAGAGAATTAACTTTCCAAGTTTTTTTTTAAAAATTATCCATGCGAGTTTCACAAATTAACATGAATTAACCTATATAATTTTAATATATTTTTATCTTAATATTAAATTAAAATATCATTTTAATATGCAGTTCACTTTCAATTCATGATTAGATTCTTTTTTAGAAGATACATCAGCTATAATTTTTTTTTTTGTTTTTTTTTTTTAAATATTGCTGCAAACCCGCGGCGGCAATGGCTAGTGCAAAACTAAACGATCTGTTCAGGGAAGGTAAAAAACGATATTAAAGCACAAGCAAACAGCGGGTTGTCGTTCAATCTAGAATTGAACTGGCCATCTGTAAATATCCAGGGCTCATGGAAATTAAGAGGTTATTATTCGATTGACTGACAAGACCTCATTATTCGAATGGGTTGTTTCACTTGCTTAACCTAGAAATTTTCTTAGATTTATTCAATTCTACTGTCCATAATGAAATTCATCGCATTTCTCTGGTTAGAACAGCTAGCCTAGCACTGCATTTTCAATTTTTCAGGTACCATGCTACACAAGCTCTTTTGAGCTCTAGCAATTCGGCGAAGCTTAAATTTAAATGCACGAGGTATGATCTTGACATAACAATTTGCAAAACATCAAACTTGATACTCAACTAAATCTATCAAATGCAGAGACTTCAAAAAAGATTTATTTTAAAAATTATAAACTTTTATTTGTTTGTTTTTGAAAAACACATTTTAAAAAATTTAATTATTTTTTATTTTTTTATTAATTTTAAATTAATACGTTTTTAATATTTTTAAATTATTTTGATATGTTAATATCAAAAATAATTTTTTTAAAATAAAAAAAATCATTAACATAACAGCTTCGGACTCAATCGCCCTTTACATACAGATGCATTCAGTGGCACCAGGTATCATGTTCATATGCCTAATATAATGAGCATATAAATCAACCAGGATGAATAATTATTTCTCATATATTATTATATTAAAATAATTTAAACCATTGCCACCAGCAAAAACGTATCAAAATTTTTACATGCCTCGATATAATGAGGTTTTATGCACACGCCGATCCCAAAAACATTATCTACTCCAAATCATCTTTTCTTCTCTTCTCATCTTACCTTTTCCTTTTCTCCTAATGATCACATAATGAATTGTTGGCAAATTCTAAAATCCTGGTAAAACTGAAAGATCTGCTATGCCTCTAGGCAGGTCTGCAATTTTATTTAGCAGAGCAAGCCTGTTCTTCCTGATTCTTTCATCTTCCTGCGTGCAGACAAAAGTCATGTTACACAATATTGGGACCCATTAATAGCAATTATAAGCGAGAGAGAGAGTTGTTATAAAAAGTAATTTGCAAAGCAATTAAAGCATGGATAATCTGCACATTTCATGGGTAGACTAACACTATGGCTTAAGGTCAGGCAGGACGAGAGCATGGAGATTAATGATAAAAATCTCAAATGTAATTTCCAACAACGAATATAGACATCAATGATAAAAATAATTGAGTCCTGTAGAAAACATACCACCATGACAAAAACATTATTGAAGAAATCCTCAAGCGGCTGTAGTAGCTCTGAGGATATCTCAACAAACTCATCAATCTCAATGCCTGTAAGATGGATGTGTTTATCTCAAGGTCAGTTTAATAGATGCCATAGTTCACTAATACAAATCAATGCAAATTGCAAAATATTTCAAACCCAAAAGGAAGCATGTCCCATGGGAAAAAGCGATCTCAATTCCATGAGAGCGATCATTTTATGAAGAAAGATCATGTACCAGGATAAATTTTGCTTTTTGTGGACATGAAAGTGCTCCATAAAGCTCTCTCTTCATCTGTTTCAAACGCAGCCTCATCCACCTAATAAACAATTTCATACCATTAAAAGGAGATTTTCTAGCATAGACTGGTGCTCAATAAAATATATAGAACATAGAAATACAAAAACCTATGTTTCGAAGTTGCACCATCTTAGAGACAACCACAGAGACATGAGAAGATACTAATGGTTAAATACAGTGGTACGTGGAATGCTATCTGATCTTCAAAGATGGAAGAAGCCCGGAGACATGTGAAGATACTGACACTGATAGAGGAGTCCATGTCAAAGGAGGTAATGCTTTATTGTCAAATATCTTGGGAGATGACTTTTAGGAGGACAGGGGGCACCTCGTAGGGGTTTTGAAGGCTCAAAATGGGAGAGGATCAGAGGATGCAGATGATTGACAAAATTTAGCTCCCCGAGATGCCATTATTGAGGTATAATGTAAACTAGATGTGCATATTTTAGTATTATCACAGAAGGGACCATGGCTTAAAATAAGAGGGCATTGCATAAGTTTTGTTTGAATATGCAAGTGGTGGTTTTGCTAGCTTGGTGATGCGGTAGTTGGTAGTGCCTTATCTTGGGTGGTGTTGGGTGCCTGGATTCTCCATCCTCAATCCACGTGTTGGTGCTTCCTTGTGTAGTGCATTCTATCAGTAGAGCCAGAGGTAGGTGAATTGCAGCAAGAGGTAACTCCCTTGCTAATATTTAACAGGATTAGAGTGCACTGTTATTTGATTTTGTTACCCTTTTTACTCTCACTTGCTTATAAAAGGATGTGGTGTTCTCTAACTTCATCTTCTACCTTCAATTAATTTAATTAATAACACACCGTTCTTTCATCTGAGAAATAGTACCTTCATATCAGTGTCCACATCCTTGCCACGGACAATTCTTGTTGGACGAGAATATGCTTCAACTACCTTAGGGAAAAGATTTTCTCTTGACAACGCCTCCATCTGAAACAAATTTTAAGTCACATTCAAAATTGATAAAGCATTCAAGAAAATTAGAAGGATGATAAATAAGACCATCCTTTTAGTTTCTTTGTTTCATGCTCATTAAGTTAGGAAATGAATCGGAGTCATGTTCACCAAGAAGTGCTTTCTTAGTAACTTCTGCCCTCTAAAAAAAAAACACGCATACAGAAGTACATGACAATGAATTCTAGCCCAACAAACTCTTCAGATCCAAGATTTTTGGGATAACAGATGCATGTCGAACCATTTCAAATTTGAGAACGTTGTTCTAAAATATCATCATTTACCTATTCATTGCCCTTTGCACTAAATCAAGAGTCCATTTTTTAGTATACACAATTGTTTCAGGCAAAGCTTTAAAACATAATCCACATTTTATGCTTGAAATCCAGTATTACCACAACTTCAATGTCATTTATGTGGCAAGACCAGACAAATTCTAAGGTGTTAGTTGACTTTCTTACTTGGACAGATATTTAGAGGCAAAATAAAACCTCGAACTGGAGCATTTTTTTGGGGGCCAGGGAGCATTTTATAAGAAAAAACAAATCAACTACTATAGTTTACAAAATCTTACATATATGTTTCACATCATACATAGGATGTGGAGCAGCTTTAGCAGCAAGGAAACAAGAAGTTAATACACAAGAGATCATAGGTGTTTTGCAAGCCACAAAGCATCTTCATATTATCTATTCCTTCTCTTTTGGCAATAGAATTGATCATGGCTCTAGTAGTGTTTGGTGGTATAAGCTTGAGGTCCTAACACTTAAAAAACACAATGCCCTAATTTTGCCTTCAGAATGCATCGAGTTATGCTGATTTTGTAGAGATAGCAATGATCCATAAATAAAAACCTTAAAAGTAGTAAGAAAAAACACTCAAAAAAATATCAAGCAAAACCACTTACTTTATATGCTGTCTTCGCTGCCAGACAAGGGGAACTTGCACGTTCTGCAAGAACAGAACGAACAATTTCTGGCCTTATTCCCTTGTCAACCTGTAACCATAATGAGCAGGAATAAATTCTCATATCAATCTCTGGAATACTAAACTTTTACAAGATATTGTTATACTGGGAATTTAAAGTCTAGACCAAGATTGGCAAGATGTAATCATTGTGCTCGAGGCAAGTTTGCCCACCAATTTTAGCAACAGGTAGAAGGTTGAGGTTAGAAAGACATTAGTGTGCTCTCTTCAATTGTACAATCCTAAGACACTAATACAAGGTAGTCAATAGTTCCATCTTCACTTCGACTTCTTTTCCTTCTGCAGTTTGACTTTATTTTCCTGCTTATCTTCTCATTGGTTGAATTAACATGCATTCCCGTGTTCTCAGGCAGCCGATAAATAAAAAGGAATACAACCCCACCCTCATTTCACTGATCAGCCTCATGTCTTCATATCAGTTAAAAAGAAAAGCACCAAAAAAAGCTCTTAAGCTACACATAAATCATCCAAAAGTTTTGTAACAGGCAGAGAACTTACATGTCCTAACATCTTTCTTATAATTTGTGGAATCAGTTATTTTGATCTTTTAGGGTTATCTAGCTGATTAATCATGTTAACTTGGTGGTGTCAAATGCATACGTACCAGGAATTGCTCCAATCTTCGAGTAACAAATAGATATACCTACAATAAATATTCAAAACCCCATGTTGTCATGCCTGTACTGACTCTAAACAAATAACAAGCACTGCTGAAGCCACCTAAAAATATAGGGTAACATACCAATCAGATGGTTAATTGGATGAACTCGAGTAATAAGACAAAAGTGAATGGTTTCATGTGAATAACAAGACACACGGATTATGGATTGCTATAACTTCTGCAAGGTGATGGCCCCGAGGGCGGATCATGTTATATATGTTGGAGACCAGCTATAGTAGAAAGTCTAAGGTCAAATCCTCGTATAAGTTTATGAAGTGGCTTGAGAGGCACATTGCAAGGAAAATGGCACAACCTAAAGTTCCTACCAGAGTTTCTTTATTGTTTGGTCATATTCTGACATGAGAATTAGTTCAAGGAAGACTTCCTTATAGTTCAGTGGAAAGAGAGATTTGCTTGTCTCTCTCATTGTTTGGAGGAAACTGATGCCAATGAGAAGGGAAATAAAAGATCTTTCCTGCTAAAGATGATCTTGAGAGCTAGTGCAGGGAATGGAGGTTGGCTAGTGACCTGAAAATCTGGAATTTTTTAGAAGTGCTGTCCTGCATATTTTGATGAATTTTCAGGTTCATTGCAACAATTCAATGATGAATTTGAGTTTTTTCCTTTAAAAATAACTGTGTCCCTTACTATAGATGACATTTTCAGGAGAGAACAAGGAGGGGGTTCTTGCAGGAATTTCAGAACTTGTTCTTACATCATTAATCATTGAGACATTTGCTTTAATGGGTTGCACGCCAGCAGCAAGTCTTAAAGCACGAACCAAATCCAAATTTTTATCATTATCCACCAATATTTGGACCTAAAACAAACAAATGCAGCACTGAGTTAATTAAACTAACTTACCTTAAAGCCCTACAAAATAATCATATTAACTTACTAGACCATAAGAGATTCTTCGCAAGCCAAATGGGTCATTAGTGGAACTAGGTTGACAACCAGCAGCAAATAAGCCAACAAGGCTGTCCAATCTGCAAAATAACTTTCACATCAATAGCATGCAAACCAAGCATTGTAATTCACCTGGGAGCGGTATATCACAACAAGTTACTTTCAACCAAAAGAGATAAAGGTTGAAGTTGAAGTTGACTTATGACTTTAAATTCACCTGTCAGCAATTGCCAAAACTATCCCTGCATCAGTTTTTGGAACCATATCTCCAGAAAATCGAGGAAGTGTAATTTCTAGCAAGGCCTCAGCAATCTGCAACAATCAAAACGCAATATAAAGAAGAAGCATAGTGAAGCTTCAAAAAAGAAGACAGCAGAAATTAGAATTCAGCACAGCACATTGAGGTAGGAGTTTTTTCAACATGGATCCGGATCAAGAAAAGAAATCACTTCATAAGCAACTCCATGAAGTGGCAAAGAAAAAAGGGAGTTGTACATCAGTTTAAAGTGAATTCAATGACCTGTGCTGAATAGCCTTCCCTAAGAGCATAATGGCGTGCCATTATTCCTGAAAGGGCAGTGAATTCTGTCACAACAGCAGTAGCAAGATCTGACATAGCAAGCGACGCTGCATCCTGGACAACCTGAATCACATCTTCGTTAACTCCCAACTCCACAGTTAGTTTGGTGATCATGTTTTCAATGCGCATCATCTTGTCAAGCATTGTTCCTAACTTTTCCTGCATTTGAACTTACACTGTTAGTATTGGGGTGGTTCGAAATGTTTTATGTTTGGAGTAATTGGCTATAGTCCTTATGTTATCAATGCAACTGTAACTCAGTGCTCCTTTTTCAAAAACTTTAACTTAGTCCCTTGAACTTTGTTGACTGTTACCCATTAATGGTTCTGTTAGTTTTTATATCCTTATGGTCAAGCTACAGGTCTCAAAACCTTATGCTACACCTACATCCATTAATGGCTTTAATATAAAGAGATTAAAACTAACAAAAAGTGTTAATCAGATACAGAGACCTATTATAATTTACTCTTCTATTTGCCATTAGGTCTTTGATCCTGTAAGAAACTGTTTTGTTATTTGTTTATAATATTAAAACACACCTTTTCGGATTGATGTTAGCAACCTGAGCTTCAGAATTTTTAGTAGTTCCTGATCCCTAACCACCATCGATAACTTCTTCCCTTTGGATAATTGCAATAGAAAATAACTTACATGAAAAAGAATCCCATTTAGCTGATTTCGGAACTCGGAGAACTTCTTGCGTGTATCCATCTCATAGAAAAATTTTGCATCTTCATAGCGAGCTCTATGTGTAAGAAATGTGTGGTTCATGTTTCAAGAATAATAAGAGAAAAAAGTAAACAGGATAAGAAATACTTGCGAATATTTTTGCTGGCGGTAATTACAGACAAGAAAGTCAAAATAACTGGTTATTTGAAATCATATATAACTTCACATATTGATTAAATGCTAAAAACATTTAAGCAGCATTAAAAAAAATATTTAGCCAAGGCAATTTAGGGGAGTGTTAAAAATCCATTAGGATGCTCCTCTTCCTCTTGTGAGGACAAATGACTAGAACTACTATAGAACAATCCCTACCTAAGCACAGCTTCATTCCCTTTCTTTACCACGGTTTCATTGATTGCTCCATTTGCCACCTTAAAAAAAAACTGTGTCATCTGATGAATCTGAAGCATCAAGTTAAAAAAGGACATGTAACTGGTAAGCGTGTCTTACAGCAATAAAAAATGGCAGCAGCCTTCCACTATCATCAGTTATGGCGAAATACTTCTGGTGTTTTTGCATGACCTGCATAAATGGTATGCTGTCGTCACTAAACTAGTGAAAAATAAATGATTTTGGAGCATCTGTGCATCACTTATGCCATACGTCTACTGGGTTAATACTTATTCCATTTTATATTGGTGAACAGACCAACTGGATATAGAAGATTCAGAGAATCCAGCATCAGCAACATTCAATATATTGAATAAAACAACATACATGATACATCTCTTCCAAAATTCAAAACCCCCTTTGCCGATATTTCTAGTGAAAACTTGCATTTGGTGGAACCTTGATGATCCGTCCAAGAAGAAACGACCAAGCTATTGCACTTGGCCAATGTGGCCAAACTTTATCTGACTGATACAGGTAGGAATGCTATTACAAAGCTAGTTTCCATGACAGCAGGCCTGCTTTATTTTTCATCACTGGTTTGGGATAAAAGCACTATCAAATCATTGACATCAGACCTTAATTTGTATTCAGCATGATGCATCTTAACCCCCAAGTTATGTCTCCAACACCTTAATTCATCATAAATTTAGCTACAACACAGCCAGTCAAAAGACTTAAAATAGTTTACTTGGCAACCATTCAAATGCAAAAGTTAGAATCAATATTGCATGACATGTAGGAGAACCAATTTGAAGCTTCTAAATGATCAATTACTAGTTGGCGGGCATTATGTGATTTCAATGCTCTTCAATTTGAAGCTTTTCAATACATGTCATGAATGCAGCAAACAAACATCAAATTTCATTTATCAAATGCAATTAAATAAAAAGATATTGTCAGGTGCCAATTTTAAACAAGCCTAAAAAAAAAACCCTTACCATTTTTAAAAGATCTTCAGGAAGCTCCAAGAAGGACTCTTTAAACTTCCCAAGCACAGGAACCGGTGCCTCAATGAGATTGACAACCTAAAACATCATACAGAGGGATAGTTTATACTCACGATCATCCTTGAACTTTTTCTAAATAGAATATCCTTAGCATATTTTTGGAGAGAGAGAGAGTACCTCATTAAGTAAGCTTTCCTGAATAAGGATGCGTCCTTTGACACTTTTTGCTAATTCATTAGATTGCTCCAAGATGCTTCGTTTTCGACCCTGTAGATGAAAGCATCTGTTTAGTGTAGTTCGAAGCATATATAGTTTAAACCCACTTCTCACACAAAAGAAGAAAAGTAGTTTAGTAAAAAGACTTTCAAAATAAAGCGAAGTAGATTTTATGGCAAAATTATTCTGTGATACCTCAATTTCAATATTAATTCCAGCATTTTGCATTACACCTTCATAAGATTCTGCACTTTCAACCTGTGAAGTTTAGCAGGATTAATAAAAGTACACACCAGTATACAAAAGATAATGAATGAATGTATGATGTACATGCAAGACAGCTGACAAAAGCAACACTAAAAATCTTCCAAAAATAATCAAGTTCCAAAACTGAAAGCCAATTAGCCCAGACAGGGATTTCCGCATACAGTGGTAACACCAAAGAACAATGCTGCCTTTTTTTGTTCGTGCAATGACTGGCTAGTTCATTAGTGCCTATAGATGAGCTTTTAATCGACACCAATGACATAAAGCAAAAGAAAGTTGAAAAACCTCCCCAATTTGCCTCCGAATGCCAGGAAAAACAGCTTTGGTGATGTGATGATCTATTGTTATATTACATATCATAGCACCCCTTAATACCATTACTGTACTTCTACAACATAGTCACAGTGCTTAATGAGCTATAACGATAAAAAAAATCACAACTTAGTATCTGTTCACAAGGCAGAGGAAGAAGTTCATTGAAATTAAAACATGTCAGTTTTACACATACCTGAACAGTAGCTGAGGGGGTATTACGAAGGCCATAAGATAGGTTGCCACTGCACCAACAAACATAAAAACTTTAAGAAACAGTACACTGCATATAAAATAGCAGGATTGAATTCTAAACAAAACAAAAGGGCAGAGAATTGGCAAAAGCTGGCCCTTGGAAGGAGTGATCATTGAATACTCCCAATGTAGCACTCAAATCGTGTGAGGGTCAAAGGTAGTTACCATAATGGGACCCACATGAATGTCAAGGAGGGAGAATGCACCAGGAGTGCCCAATAATTTCTCTTCTGAATAGAGTCAATAGCCAACAACTCTGCTTTTTGCATATATTATTCCAACCAAGGGCAAAGCCAATACAATTTGACAGGCCAGAGAGGGGGGGAGGAGATGGGCATGAACATATGTAATTGTAAATACCTCAAAACTCCAGCAAATGCAAATGGAACAACCACATCTCCATGCAAGGCCATAATCCAACGAATTGGTCTGCTGAACATGACCTAGATCCGACATAGCATGAAAACAAGTAATGGTTATAAATCAAAGGATAAACCTGTTCCAGATACTCCGGCCTTATTTCGACTAGGCCATTCCCTAATGAAAGAGACAAGTGTAGTGAATAGAAAAGTGACCATTCACATACCTGAGAGTTCCAGCGCATTGACTTTGGGAATGATATTTTACTGATGGTACTGGGCAAATCTTCAGATAAAATCTGATATGCAATACAACATAAAACTGGTCTAGATATAAAAGATCATCAATAATGAACTACAGCAGGTTCTAAGAAAGAAGCATTGTAATAACATAGAATAGCTATTCATGAATCTGGTACTATTGCAGCCTAACCCTCAAACATCATCTGTTCACTTTTTTCTTTGAGTTTTTCTGCACACCGCCACAATATGAATACTCCATCCATTATGGATAGCATCAGCATTTATTGTCTATGGGACAAGTCAGGAAAGAAGATAACAAACAAAAATAACCTCATACAGAATTAAAAGAATATCAAATCCTCTAAACTTCCCAGCATCCCATTCTCTACTTAAGAGGATCACGACTCAAAAAGGCAGACACTACAATCATCAGAACAACTAGCAAAAGAGAGATCAAAATTACAACCTCCAAAGCAAATCGTGCAGTCTCCCTTACATGGGCATGTACATACTCCGTTTTGCCTGCACTTGAAAAGAAAAACAGTAAGTAAAATTATCAATAGTAGATAGTACCAGAAACAACAACAATAATTAATAAGAAAAATAAATCAAGTTCAACGCATAAACTAAATTCAGAAGCTTGCTGACTGAGCAGGCCTATGAACAGCAGCATATTCCTTTGCCTTTAGGCAGCAGCAAGATAGCTCTTACCACTGCCTCTTTTATTGGGAGGCAGCCTGTTCTGAGAGAAGTGTGTGATTAAATAGACCATGATTAAAGGGGAACTAAGGTGACACCAAGGACAGCAATTGAAAAACACTGGAAGCCAATCCACTGACTAGATCAGACTTGAGAGTCTCACTTAAACAGGGATGAAATAAGCCTACCAACTCTAAGCCACAGGTTGCTTTCAAACCTTGGAGACCTGAATTGGATAGGATTAGCCTTGATACAAGCCTAAGAATTTCATTGTACAAAGCAAACTTACAAGTGACACCTATCCTACCCATCCTAGTAGATACAGGTTTTGGGCTACCTACCTGAAATTATTCGAATATAATGAATTCTGAATATTTGTTGAGAAATGCTCTTACTGGCAAAGGGTATGTGTTCAGATTTTGAAAGATTGATTTTACTCACAAATTGGAATTATTGGATATGAAACTTGGGTATACCTTAATGTATGAGATTGGACCAGATAGGACTAGCACCAAACAAGTTCAGGTTATCTCCATAAGGTTTTCATTGCCAGCTCAAGCAACAAAAGATATAATTTAACATTGGATTTCCACTGGCTGCATTCTGCATGTATCTATGTTGATGGAAAAGAACATCAAGCTAGTTAAGGTGCAAAAAGACCAGCTAGAATCTACTAAGAGGATACTGAGAATGATTCAGTGATTGGTATCCAACATTTTTAAATCTTCAAGGCAACCAAGTGAGATTAGGAGATTGAAAAGGTTGGCTATCAAAAAAATAATTATAAAATAAAAGTAGAGAACATGATTGAACTGTTTCCAATATAACATGGTACAAACAACTCCTAAAAGTTCAAAGACATTAAGCAAAATGGAAGTTTAAAGACTTTAGAAAATCAATAGATAGCACCATTACATGAAGAAGACAAAAGCAAATCTGCAGAAAATAAACAGAGCACACCCTGGTATTCATCCATGCATCCAAACTGACTCACCATCAACCTTTCTAAACAATGAGTCCAATGATATGTTGTATCTACGACAAAAACCCTCAGCAGCCTGACATGAAACAGCAAACTAAATATGATACCATGTCATACTGAATACATGACTAAGTGAGGAATAAATCAATTTCATGTATTTTTCCTTTATGGTTTTGAAAGATGTGGGAAACAGATTAATTATGTCTATGACTTTGCCAGATCATAGTAAGGAAAAACACAACCATGGTGGAGAATAAAAAATATAGTAATTAAAAAATATAGTAAAAAAGGACAAAGGACAAATACTCCAACACTAGCATATTCTATTTTCACCATGTAATAAATTTACCAATACAAACCAAAGAGGACAGAGTATGAGGATAAAGGATAAGTTTGAGCTTAAAAATATGAAGTGGAAAAATTATAGATCAAGCAAAACCTTTGTAGGATTTCCTTCTTGATCAAAGGCCTTTGAAACAGGAGGTCCTCGAACCTCAAGCTCAATCTCAGCTTGCTTAGTGGAAAGACTATCAACACAAACCTGTGGTTACAAGAAAATTCTTAGGGGCATAAATATCAACATTTTGACAATATCAAAACAAATCCTCAATGCTTTAAGTAAAATGATAAGTCAACATATTGGCATAAGATTACGAAACTGAAAACACTATTCTTCTCAAAAACAATTGTGTGCGCATATGACACTCTTATCAGAAAAGAAGAAAACTCATAATGTGGTACATTAGTCTGTGTGATAAATTAGAATAAAAATAAACAAATATTTTTTGCTAAATTTTACATGAAGATAATGGGTGTTATATGAGAAATGATAGGCTTCATAATAAACATAGTAATGAAGAAACAGTCAGTTTATGATTGAGAAACAAGTATATGGATCCCAACAAAAATAGTAAGAGAGTATGCAAAAGTCCTCGGCAACTGTTCTTAATGCTAGCAGCATATTGTTACCAACTTGATTAATATCAAGTATTTATCTCTCATCATCCTCTATTTCTACACGGTATAGGTTGCGTGCCAGGTGATAGAGTATGGCTGTGCATGAACAGCATACCTACTTTTATTCAAGCTCATTGACAAGCTATTAGAATTGGACTGGAGTGAACTAAACATGGATCTAGGTGGTTCAGGAATTGAAGGCATTGATGACAAGTGTGATGCAATATATTTACATTCCACTTAAGAAAGCTAATTCAAAAGTAAAGCTAGCCAGGGAAGGAAGAATTGGTAATTGTTGGTTTTTTTCCACAAATAACTTGCATGAAAAATATGAGAAAGTAACAAACGTTCACATATTACAAAATAGAAATGTGAATGGTTGTTAAGAAAGATACATGCATATACCAGATCAGAAAAGAGAACTACAGGGTCATAAAAGTTGCAACTGTAAGATGTACAAATTACAAACAAAAATTAATTAAAAGATATGCTCCTCATTAATGAAGGATTTCCCTGTATGCAAATAATTTATTGTCTTGATCCAATTCCCCTTTATGGAGGTAGAGCATTGTGCACAAGCAGCATGGATAAAATTATAAACATCTTTGAGATTGCTGTAGGCATAAGAATCAACTTTACTTTACACTTCTATACCACCAAAAATAACAAACAAAGGCAGCAAGAAAATGTACGCAGACAAAAAGTGCCATCACCAGCATTGCCATATAGGGTGGAAGAGTAAAAACATGCTTCTAAATAAAAAGAGCAATTCTAGAGATATTGAGAGTTTTTACTAATTCTCTTGCTAGAATGGCATATATCATTTTTGTGTTGATGATATTTCTAAATCAAAGGGAAACATGATTTTATCATTGAGATTAATATGGTGTTTGGTCCTTCACTCACAGGCTACTACATAATTTAGTGAGAAGACTAGTGAAAAACTCTTATTATCTGTACCATTGTTTAAACAAAGATAGTAAAAAAGATGTCAGGCAAGGTAAATATTAATAGCTATACCACTAGTCGGCGAGGAGTACCAAAAGCTTCAACTTTGCCATGACTCAATCGTTGTTTCTCTAGCAATTGCAACACTAAGTCTTTGAGCTGAAAAGATCAGCAAGAACAGTCAGTGAACAGCTATTAGACTAAAACATAACAACAGAATATAAAAGAGACATGTAGGAAATAGACATTGCAGAAGTTAAAATAGCGAACAAATTTTTTCAGCAATTCAAAGGGAAAAAATAGAAGTGTTTTGGTCGGAAAAGGATAGCTACAAATGACAAGATCTAAAGCTGAAATGAAATGAAATTACTTGCTGCCCTGCATGAACTACATCTTGAGGAGGCATCTCTTCAGTACCAATTTCAAGAACGAAAAACCTTTGCTCATCATGCACCTGTTGTAAGAAGTTAGGTAAAAAAATTCAAGTATCAAGTGTTACTGTCAACAATGATTGAAAAGGACATATATGAGTTCTCTAGACACAGATTGTTACATATCAAAAATTTAAGTGGGGGGGGAAGCTGTCATGTTAAAGAATGAACAAAATTCAACTCTCTTATAGCAGACCAACCTTTTTGACAGCTGCCTCCAAAAGCTCTTTAGGAGATACAAGTTGAGCAGGTTCAGAAACAGTACCCAGAGGATGTCCAAGGGATTCCCTGGTCTTTAACCAAAGTTGAGCACATTGACGAGCTAAGCTGTTAAACCAAAAAGAAATAAGCAGACAAAGATGGGAAGAATTGATTTAAAATAGTTTCATAGCAAGAAAATGTTCTCTTCAAGCGTGTATCTGCATTTTTCAGATACATTCAAAAGAGACAACTGAAGTTCCCTGATTTGACTGGAAAGGTAAGCCTTTTCAGTTTAGTGTTGTGTGAACAATCAATTGTTCTAGATATTCAGGTAGCTATTTGACACGAGTGAGAGAAGGCAAGCCTCTTCAGTTTATTGTTATGTGAACAATCAATTGTTCTAGATAATTCGGGGAGTTATTTAGCATGAGCGAGAAAAGGCACACTCACCTACGCATTCGACCAAAATATCGAGCACGCTCTGTTACCCCGACAAAACCTCTAGAGTCTAAGATATTGAAAGCATGAGAGGTCTTCAGTAGCTGATCATACCTAGCATGTTCAGCAAACATTAACTTTAAGAAACCACAGAGTAACCCAGACAGTGTAAGTAAAATAGAAAAAAAGTTCTTATACATACGCAGGGATTGGAAGGCCAGAGGCAAGCAAGGAACGAGCTTCTTCCTCAAAAAAATCAAAGTGCTTTTGAAGATGATGAACACTGGCATGTTCTAAATAATACGCACTCATTTCCTTCCTGAAACAGAACTTCAATATTTTGGTAATTTGCAAATAATTTGAAACTTGAAAGAGAAAAGCACAAGCTACATGATGTTGAAATAATGGAAGTGAAATTTTGACAACAAAAATAGCAATATTGAAAAGTTATTACAAGAGCGAGCATAATGTTCCTGTAAAAATAGGTACAAGAGATGAAAAAAAGGAACAGAGAGCAGTTACTGATCAATGTACACTAATTCTAGTCACAAATTATATGCATAGCATCCACTTCAAGTTGATATGAAAAAAAGGGGGATAATAATCTCATTTACTCATTTTCCAAGAACAACTCCCCATATGTAATGCCATCAGCATATCGAATTTTCTTAAAATGGTCAACTCCCTGCCAATTAGTAGTGAAATAACTTAAGCCAAAGTCTAAAGCAAACAAAAGCAGAAAAGGAAAAGGGAAGGATGGACATTAACCTGAAGCAACATGAGGATGCGCTCAAGGCCGTAAGTGATTTCAACAGATATGGGTGACAGTTGAAGACTTCCAGCCTAGAGAAATAGGAAATCAAAGAGAATCCCAAGCAAACACATAAATTAAAAACTCTATGAAAGTTCAACTCCAACCTTCCAGGAAAATCCAAGAGCACCAATAAATAAATAAAAGCCTAGAAGCCATAATTATGAAATGGAGAGCATCATATATTTAATCATTGCAAATATCAGAGACGAACCTGCTGAAAGTAGGTGAATTGAGTGATCTCCATCCCATCCATCCAGATTTCCCAGCCCAAACCCCAAGCGCCAAGTACCTACAAGCATTTTTAGATCCTGGTCATGTATAATTTTTCAGCAATGAATTATATACCAAAAGTTCTATGAAATTTGTTAAATGCAAGAGTTGCTGGCATGCAAATCAAATTACCGGGCTCTCCCAATTGTCCTCCACAAATCGTATATCATGTGCATTAACATCAACACCTGTCAAGCATAAAGGAAGGAAAAGATTAGGCCTCTATCACAAAATTAAACATGAAAATTATCTGAAAGTGAATGCAGCGAATCAACACATTAAATTGGAGCAAGATGGTTATTAAACAACCCACTTCGCTGATGATTTAGAGAAAAACAATAGTAACTGCAAACCAAACAGGACATAATTTTAAAAAAATATATTAAATGACCTAAGTATAAAAATGAAGAGCTATAATTATATTTCAACAGGCATATGCAGCACAACACAACTATATTCTAGTCTGAGTAAGATATTTGCTGCATGGAACTAAAGCACCCTGGTCCCTGCTATTTAACAATTTCCACCATACACCAGTCACCAGATACACACTAATTAAAAGAAAGAAAGAAGGAACAAAAATTTGTGGAAATTTCTCTTGTTCTCATGATCAGGACATGTGGGAAGACCATCTAGATAGGCTCCTACTTTCAAACCATAGAAATTTACATGAGTGCGTGCATGTACATGCACATACTGCCCGTTTAGAAACAGAAAAATTACTAGTGATTAGTCTCATTTAACAATGCAATCTTTCTGACTTGAAGGCTTTTTCTTCCTTTCTCCTCTTCTTTTTACTTTTATCTTTTTGTTTGAATTATGGGGAGGAAAGAAACAAAAAAGTTTGCCAAATTTTCAAATGAATTACAAAAAGAATAGAAATAAATCTCAGCTAAGTCATGAACTTCTAGAAATAATGCACTTCTAGAAATAACGCACTTCTAGAAATAACATAAACTTCTCGCAAAAGACTAACAAATTTGAAATGGCACATGGAAAAGGAGAAAATCACCTAACGCAGAGAGACTTCGAATAAATAGGTCTTGTGAATTTCCAGGGTCAGGTTTTAGTATAACCTGAAATGAACATGAAACCCAATAGTAGAAGATATCAATCCTATAGACATAATTCCAAAATAAAGTTCCATCCGTATTATAACATTGCAAGATTTGATATGTAAAATTCAACTTAACCTGAAACTGTGTGTGACGCTGTAGTCTGTTTGGGTTTTCCCCGTAACGACTATCATCTGGGCGAATACTAGGCTCCACGTACCTTTCATTAAAAACTCCAAATTAGCAATTACTGTAAATAGCAAACCTCCAAAACTCATCTTGACAGTATACCAGTATATCAAATTAACTAATCACGACATGATTCAAACATCAGCTACAAACCATGCAGGCAGTCAGAATTTCACAATGTGAACCAAAATCCTGGCAACCATTCACTCTTTTCATTCGGAATCACTGTCATACTGTCATCTACTCCGAAAATAAGGTTCTTGAGGATAAAAACACTGAATGGTAGTAACAAAATCGCATTGAAAATCATATACTTACGCCACATTCCATGGTTCAGGACCAAGAACTCTTAAGAATGTAAGAGGATTCATAGTCCCGGCTCCAACCTGGCAATACACAGCCAAAAACCTCGATAAAAAGAGGAAGTGACAAGAATTTGAAGAAAAAATGACAAAACTAAACGTGTAATTCAATCTACCTCTGTATTGCTACACTGCATCACTGCACATCCAACTGAAGCCCAATATTCCTATTCGAGAAAACAAAATTACATAAATCTCATTTTTAAATGAAATTAAAATTTTAAAACAGAAAAGAAAAGGGCAGTGGAGGCTGGAAATTTGACCTGGAGTCGCTGAATTGCTTGTTGGAAAGTAGGGACAGAGGTTTTTTGAGGCTCATTGTAAGGGTTTGTTGAGGAATGCTGTTGAATAGAAGAACTGGTACTAAAGGCGGAGGTGGTGGTTTTAGTGAAGTGGCGGTGGCGATTGATAAAAAAGCGGTTAGCGTTTGGCCTTCCGACAACGGTGGCGGGGGAGCTGAAGAGGAAGAGGCGGGTGGATTGGGGTTTTAAAACGGATATGACTAGCGGGAGCGCGAAGGTTGCCATGGCTTGGCTCGCACTCTCTCTTACGCTCAGAATCTCTGATTTGAGGCTTTAAAGAGGCTTAGCTACTTTTCGCTATCTGCGATGGTTCTCCTATGAAAACGTTAAACTTCAATTTAGCTCCTAGTTTTTTTTATTCGTTCCAATTGAATCCCAAGCTTATAAATTTTATTATCCGGTCCCGATTGTTTGAAATACTATTCAATCAAGTCCTTCTAATGATCATTCTGTGAAAATTTACCAGCGGATCGTTAAATGGCAGACTCCTTTGCAAAGGTATTTAAGTACAATGTTGATGAGCAAAAGGTCAGCAAACTAAGAGTGGAGGGATTAGCTATGTTCTAGCGGGTTGAGATCATTGTAGTTCTTTTATTGATTCTAGGGGAATTCTTTTATCATTCATGGCATGTTATAGATGTTCTGGCAAAAGTTTTTAGAATGGTTATTAAACTTATTCAAACTTATTTAAGATATATGATATGGATTGAATTTTAATTTGAACAAAAAAATAAATTTTTATAATTAAATCTAATTAGCTTAAAGTTTTAGCTATTGGCTTGATTGAATTGTCTAAATCATGTTTAGACTTGATCAAGTTAATATCATATAAATTTTTTAAATAATGAAACAATATTATTTTAATAAAAAAATAATTACCTCAATGATACGTGGATTGACCAGATGATTCAGATATTTGATTTCATTAAACTCGGACCAAGTTAATCAAATATGACTTTGAGTTGAGTTGAATTTCAAGGTTGGTTAAATATACTATTATCAAGTCTAGTTACTTGTATCTGCTAAGTGAGATTCAAAGGAACATGCTTTGTGAGACAAATGCAATTGCATTTGACTCACTGCCGTGCAATGGTCACATCAGTTTTTCTGAATTTATGATCAACTCGCATCCTGGCGAAGTCAGCTTCCCAGAGTAAGTCTTATGCTTGAATTTTGTCACGACATTCCTCTTCGCTTGGATGTCATATTTTATCAAGGGAGTTGTTGTGGTGCTTGCATTATGGTTTTGCAACCGGATTTTAATAAAGGTTGATGTTGGATTCGATAAGAAAAAATCAAAATCAAATTATTCACACACCACTAAAAAAAACTATTTTGAAAATTATATTAAATTACATATATAGATAGCATTTTTTTTAAAAAAAAAATACATGTTTATTGATTCTTGGACATCAAGATTAAATTTCTCTCAAACTATGTATATGTTATTGTGTTGTAAAGTGTTTTTCATTGAAAAAATAAATTAAAATATTTTTTATTTTATTTTTAACATCATCACATTCAAATAACAACAAAACACTAAAGAAATATCAATTTAATATTTTTTTAAAGCGAAAAACACCTAAAAACAAAACCAACTATAATCATAACCATGTACTCAGCCCCGTTTTAGAGTAATGTAGCTTTATGTTTTTAGGTACTTTTTAAAAGTGCGCTTGTTATAAAAAAATATTAAATTAATATTTTAAATATTTTTCAATGGTTTTGATATAGTGATGTTAAAAATAAAATAATAATTATTTTAATGTATTTTTAAATAAAAAATATTATTAAAAAAACATCTTATACCACATTCCACAAATATAAAGTTTGTAGCTCAACTAATCAGGTTCTAGATTTGCTTCATAGAGGTCACAAATTCAAGTCTCACAAACATTATGGTCATTGAAGGCTTACATGGTCGTTAACTTCAAAACCAGTGAGATTAGCCGAGATACATACAAGTTGAGCGCAAACACCGACGTTAATAAAATAAAAAAACATAAATTCTACATTCCTAGTCAGAAATTGAATCAACAAAGGTCCCATCTATCCAAGAGAGGAATTGACAATTCATGCTCTAATAATAATAATAATAATAATAATAAAAGCAATTACCCAACCAGCTGCCACCAATATATATTATCGAAAATCTTCATAAAACACTCATAGATATAGTATGAGACTCTGAAAAATAAAAACAGTATTTTCAGTCCATGCCGGCATTCAAAGCTTGTAAGCTGCCGTTTATTCATCATTAGTATAATATTTAGTGAACATCAAGGAACTGATCATCATTAGCCGAGGCGGGCTGCTCACTATTGTTCCCCTATGTATAGTAAAAATAATTGTTAGTATATATTTCAAACAATAAAAAATAAAAAATAATAAATTGTTTGATATCATTTAAGTTTTTGTCTTTTGTTTTAATTTTCAGGCCTTTGAAAACATAAATAAAAATTTGGTGTTCGGGATTTTTTGTTAAACAAGAAACGAAACCAACAATTTTTTTTTTTTGAAAATCACCTTGTTTTAAAAACCCGACAATTCAATCATTTGCTTTTTTATATTTTTTAAGATAAAACCAAAACAAAAAACATAGCAAGCAGGGAATCAGTGATTTTTTTTTTCATGAAAAATAAAAATGGGATGCAAGTAATTATAAAGAAAATGGAGACATACAGTGCCTGTTCCAGGTGGATAAGTGTTGTTCAAGTGATCAAGACTACCGGACAGATCACGACCATAAGTGAAGGCAGACTGCTCAACATTGTTCCCCTGTGTATAGTAAAAATAATTGTTAGTATACATTTTAAACAATAAAATATAAAAATTAAGATATTGTTTGATATTATTTAAGTTTTTGTCTTTTTTTTTTAATTTTAAGGCTCTTGAAAAAATAAATAAAAAATTGTTATTTCTTATTTCTTTCTTGAAAAAGAGCAAAACCAACAATCGTTATTACAATTTTTGAAAATCGCCTCGTTTAAACAATTTAACAATTCAATTGTTTGCTTTTTTATATTTTTTAAAACAAAAACAATAATAAGTAATTATTTCTTCATGAAAAATAGAAACAGGACGCAAGTAATTATATAAAAAAATGGAGACATACATGTGCCCCATCTTGAGGGAAAAGTAATTGACTCAGCTCTAATAACTCTTGAATGGTCGGGACTCCTGACACCATTGTTGTTCCAGGCTGATTAGCTGGTGGGTGATGAACAGGTTGCCCTATTCCTCCAGTGCCAACTTGAGTCATTTCTAACAGGAGCTGCAATTACAAGATTTTTATACACAGTTACAGATAATGATTTATATATAAAGAGAAAAGGAAAATGAGTTTATGTGCTGTTAAAAGTGTTTTGACATTATTAGCAGAGGATCAATCTATGTGCAGCAATATATTTATTCTCTCGACATCGAAAATAAATTAAGAATGCTTGCTCTCTTGTTTATTATTATAGGAATTTTGTACATATTGATCTTACATTCTTGCAAATTTGTTTAGTAATGCACGGGGCTTTTATAAATCTTTTTTTAGTCCATATAAGCTTTGAAAATTTTACTGTAGTCCCTGTATTAGAATCACAAATAGTCTTTGTTTGTAATTTTTACTCGTATTTTCTAGAAAAATAGAATTTAGTCATTTAATTTATTGTTTTTGCAATCAAGCCCCTTTGTCAGTACTTTCTAATCACATGATAGTTTATTCTTATAATGCTTTTTAAAAAACTATATCTATACAAGTAGAAATATTAATTTGGGGCTATTAACTAAAATAAAATGAATTTGTGTATTATTCTCTCCGGTCTCCACACACAAAAACTACCATCCATCTTCAAGAGGAGAGTGTAGTCCTTTCACTCTCTATCCATACAATGTCACTCACTCTCTAATCTCATACATATAAGAAATAATTTCAGGTGTATGCAACTATGCATGGATGTTAATGAAATCACACGTAACTATTAGCGTGTGCAAAATGATATCTATGCATGTAGAAAGAGAAACCGCAGCCTTACACGTTGTTGAAGCTTGTTGATGATAATATCTTGTCTTTCAACCATCTGCGTATTTATCCTATTACTTTCTCTAATTTGCTCCATGCACGCGTTCAATTGATTATCCAGACTTGCCTTCGTGGAGGCAAGACTTGTCTTCGTGGAGGCAAGTTCTCTCTCCAACTCAGCTTTATCTGCTATCAACGTTTCGTTCTGTTCCAGTATGTCCTCTGTCTTTTGCTGCACGTAGATGTATATAGAAAGAGAAAAGAACAAATTAACTGTCTATGGAGTTTAAAAAGAGGAAAAAAATATAGAGGGATCATACTGTTCATTCACTTCTACCTTTTTTCGATCACGATATTTCTTGTCAGCTTCCCGTTTCTTTTTTTTATTATTATTATCAGCAGATAGTTGAACAAGTTGATTGTTCTGATTAGCAGCTGATGGTTGGGCAGCTTGATCGTTCTGATTACCTGTGTTCATATGGTTAAAATTCAGGAGAACAAAGCACGAAATAATTATGGTACTAGGGTTCAAGTATATATATATACTGACAAGAAAAAGAAAAATAAACCTTGCCAGATATGTTAACCGAATGCGATCGCTAGCTTTTCAATATATCCATATATAAAACAGTCACAAATCAATATGATAGGGGTGAATCATCCTACTATTACAATGCTCAATTACAATCAATGTATATGCATGTTAACCTGCTGATATATTTGGAATTCACCAACATATTAAATATTAATGGGTTCTAATGTAGGTACAAGTATTGTCTAGATATACTAGATCATGTAACCTGAAAAGTATAATTTAATCGGTAAGGTTCTGAGTTTGTTTTTTATATATCATCAGTTTGATTCCTATAAATTTCAAAGTCATTAAAAACTTGTATGATCATTAATTTTTAATCCATAAAATTAGTCAAGATGCGTGTAGTCCGAACACTTACATTAATAATAATAATAAAAAAAATTTCACTTGAAAAGGATTAGTTGCTTAAACTGATCTGTACACTCCAGTACATAAACTATGTAGATTCTCTTTAATTATGTAGAAGCTTATTGTCTTTTCTTTTCTTGTTAATAAATTAAAGCTGATAACTCATGTGACTAGGAGCTATAATGCTTAACCGCACAGTAATAATCATAACTTCGTTTCATGTTTAATTTGATGATTCGACTGAACTTAGCAAATCAAGGATCAAAACAACATATATCTATAGTACATTACTACCATGAATTATTGCTGTTCGTTTTTCTCCTTACTTTCAACTATATATATCTGTTTTTTTTTTTAAAAAAAAAAAAAAACCCTTAAAACAAATCTCCTTTTAGTTATATTCGACTCTAATTGATTTTAAAAGGTTAACTTTCCAAAGAGTTTGAATGACGATTAAATGGCCATCTATTTTTTAAAAAAAGAAAAATATTTAAAATTTCTCGCAAACCAAACAACATCAACATCAGCACAAAATCACAGTGAAAATATGTGAGAAATGATGAAAATATTAATTTAAATTAGAGATCTACTCAACGAAACACTTATTTATCATAGAAATGTACAAGGATTGTAGTGTACCCCCGACAATTTCAGCTTGATCTGCCATTGAATTGCCTGGTATCTGCAGGAAACAAAACAATTGGATAAGGACAAGCACTGAAAACTCGAAACTAAAGGCACGGCAATACTTAGAGAGAGCGAGAGAATTTAGGACCTGATGAAATGGTGTATGAGACGAAGTGTGAGTGAGTGTGAGAGAGAGAGAGAGAGAGAATTTATAGGACCTGATGAAATGGTGTATGAGACGAAGTGTGAGTGAGTGAGAGAGAGAGAGAGAATTTAGGACCTGATGAAATGGTGTATGAGAAGAAAGCTATCCCACGAAACCGAGCGAAGATGTCAGGAAAACGACCGATAGGGGACGATGTGAGGTTCAGACCATGAAGTGCCTTTTAGACTTTAATACACCATTAACTGAAGTTAGATTTAACCCGATTGTTTGCTTTGGAGCATTTTTTATATTGTTGTATAAATTATTTTTTAAAAGTATTTTTTATTTAAAATTATATTAAATTAAATTATTTTATTTTATTTTTAATATCTACATAGTAAACTTATTTAAAAACACAAAAAATAATATTAATTTGATATTTTTTCAAAACAAATACATCTTTAAAATACCTTCAAATACTATTAAAAATATATACAATCTCAATCACTTAATCTAATTTCTATCAAATTTTCCTAAAACTGTTAAGAAAGAATCAATATTATGTTATTGTTTGATAAGATAAAAATTCAATCCACCAGCTCTCGGCAAAACAAGGTAGAAAAACACATTAGTAAGTGGTAACTTGGATGTGAATAGCTTTTTTCATTTTTAAAAGGGATTTTTTTTCTTCCAAGAAAGAAGAGAAAACAAAACCAAAATAATTACTTATATACGGTTTAATTAATGGACGCTGTTCGTTTGGCTGTAGGAAAACTAGTTCGACTATGTCATAACTGTTAAGACTATTTAGACATACCTTATCATAGACGGTTTGGGCCTTTCCATGTGACATGCCAAACTGTAGGAAAACAAGCTGTTAACTTGGGCTAGCTCAACTGCTAGACGGTTTGGGCCTTTCCCTTCCTCTTTTTTTTCCCTTTCCCTTCCTCTTCTCCGGTTGGGCTGGGTCTGTCATATTGGGCTCTCTTTCTTTCTCTTTCTCCTCCTCCTCTTTTTCTTGGGCCTGGTTCGGCTACTTGATTTTGACTGGTCTATCATGATAGTGCCTGGCCAGCTGCAAATGGTAGTCTCTTTCTTGCATCTTGTCATCCCAGTTCTGATGTGGTAGATCCACTCAAATCATGCAGTTTCATCTGTAAAATGCTCAAGTTGATAGATCGCATAACCTGCTAGCCAGTTGCAAAGTCTTAAATCGCGGAATTCCTTTTTCATTGTTGACAATGCCTCCAGCATCTTCTACCTCTCTCTCTTTTTTTCTCGTTTTCATTCCTGCAAAATATTTTAAATCGGGGAAGAAACAGAAGTAAGAATCAAGAGAAGTTGAAAAACAAACGGTGACAGACTAAAAATATATCATTCATGGCTAAATGAATAACACGCAGCTGGACTCCACAATATATAGCTTGTTCGTTTGTGCTAACACATGAACCAGCTTCAAATCAAGGGTTCAAGCCTGATGGTCGCGAAACTGGGAACAGCAGCAAGACTTGCGCTGGTTTGGTGGTATTTGTTGCTCCGAGGAACCATTCGTTCATATCAATATGAATTATTGACCAAGACTTAAAATGTTAAAAAAGACTCGAGAATTAAAAAAAATAAAATTTGACGAAGACTTGCAGAAATCATCACAGTATATATTACGGGTCCACCACGTGAAAGCCCACTACCATGTAGTGGCTGATAAATTTCTCGTTAACAGCAAAGAAGGTTTATTTCGAAACTCAAAATATGCAATACGGAGGGAACGTCAATTGATCATTCAAACAGTTGTGGCAAAATATATAAAATTATTAGCAAAAGTTAAAATCCCTTTAAAAAACACCGTTAACTCGTGCTCAATAGCACCGATAACTAAAATAGTGTAATAACAGTTTTTGTTATTTTTATTATAAAAAAACATTCAACCGGTTATTTATCAAGATTCAATGGTTATCATTAAATTTTTTGAAAATAAATATATTTTTTGAAAATAAATATATTTTTTTAAAATTTAAAAATAAAATAAATATTTTTTTTTAATTTTAAAAATAAAATAAAGTGATTAAAATATCTATAAAAACAAAAAATTATAAACTAACATCTAGGGACATCTTTGTATTTTTACACTTATTTTTTACATTATTATTAGGTTAGCTGAAAATCACTTTGATATTTTAATAAATATAAAATAATATTAAAAAAAAAATGACTAATTCGTGCATTTCATATAAGAAACGCAAGTGCCATTCAATGATGCATGTTGCGCCTCCTAGTAACACAACACCAACTTTTGCTATGTAATTGAGAGCACCACAATGTTCTCTTCTTTTGTGACAATGTGTGGCGGTGTTGGAGTTATGGCAAGGCACCAATGGTTTTTTTTTCTTCTCCCACTTTTTTCACTTGTCCCCTTGAAAATCTTGTTTGGCCATGTAAAATTTTAGAATTATTCTTTGATTTTTTAAGATGTTTAATTTGATCCTTATTCTTTTAATTTTTTTTATAAAATTTTAATTTGTTTTCAATTTGATCATTCAATCTTAATTTGTAATATGTTATTTTTTTGATCATTTTGTGGTTCTTTTGTTAAATTGATTTTTCTTTTCAATTCCACCCTTTAATAAAAGAATTGTTTTTATTTTTTATCTCAACTTTGATCCTCATTATTTTGATTAATTATTTTTTATCTTTTTGTTAAAAGAAATTTCTTTTCATTTCCACCCTTCAATAAAAAATAAATGTTTTATTTTATTTCAATTTTGATGCTCATTATTTCAATTGCTTTTTTTTTAATCTTTTTTCTATAATTGAAATTCTTTGTTTTGTTTAATTTCAGCTTTCAATATTTGATTGGTTGAGAATTAAGTTTTTTTATTTTTTTAAATAGAGTGTTTCCAGTCTAATTTTTCGTGTTTGAAAAGTTATAAATGCTCTAACAATTACTTAAGAAGTTCTTAGGATGATTATTAAACTTGTTCAAATCTATTTGAGATATGATATGGATTTGATTTTAATTTGAACTAAAATTAAATTTATTTAATTAAACCTAGTTGACTTAAAAGTTTAGTTAGTCACCTCATTAACGTTTAGATTTCATCTAATTTAACACTAGATAAAGTTTTTAAAGGATAAAATAATATTATTTTAATGAAAAATAATAAAATTGATGATACGTTGGATTGAAGTTCAAGGTTGGTTAAATATATTATTATCAAGTCTAGTTGCTTGGAATTGCTAAGTGAGATTCAAAGGAACATGCTTTGTGAGACAATTGCAATTGCATTTCATGCACTGCGCTCAGTGCAATGGTCACATTAGTGTTTCGCAGACAAGTCTTATGCTTGAATTTCATGACGACATTCCTCTTTGCTTGGATATCTTATTTTATCAAGGAAGTTGTCGTGGTGCTTGTACTATGGTTTTGCAACCGGATTTTATTAATAAAGGTTATTGCTGGATTCGATAAAAAAAAAATCAAAATCAAATTATTCACAGAAAAAAAAATATTTTGAAATTTATATTAAATGACAAATGTAGATAGCATATATGTTTTTTAAAAAATACATTTTTATTGACTCTTGGACATCAATATTTAATTTCTCTCAAATTATATATTTATTTGTGTTGCAAGTTGCTTTTAAGTACTTTTCATTTGAGAAATACATTAATTTTTTTTTTTTAATTTTATGTTTTATTTTTAACATCATAAAATTAAAATAATCAAAAGGGACTAAAAACAATATTAATTTAATTTTTTTTAAGGAAAAATATTTTTAAAAAACATCTAAAAACAAAAACAACCTTAATCCAAACCATGTATTTAGATCCCATTTGAGAGTATTATAACTTTTTATTTTTAGGTACTTTTTAAAACTATACTTGCCTTAAAAAAAATATCAAATTAAGTTTTTTAGTGTTTTTTAATTATTTTGATATGGTGATGTTAACAATAAACAAAATCTAAAAATTTAATTATTTTAAAATATTTTAAGTTAAAAACACTATAAAAAAACATCTTACACTGCAATAACATACATGTAACCAAAGAACAATAAAGTAAATTCTACCTTCCTAGTTAGAAATCGAAACAACAAAGGTCATTTCTATCCAAGAGAGGAATCGACAATTCATGCTCTAATTAAAAAAAAGCAATTACCCAACCAACTGCCACCAATATCTTCATAAAACACACATGGACGACCTATTCTGAAAAATAAAAACAGCACTTTTAGTACATTCCGGCACGCATAACTCAAATGTCAAAGTTATTGCCTGCTTATAAGCTGCGGTTTATTTATCATTAGTTTGATGAGTGAACACAAGGGAATTGATCATCATTAGCTGAGGCGGGCTGCTCACTATTGTTCCCCTGCGTATAGTAAAAAAACATTGTTAGTACACATTCTAAACAACAAAAAATAAAAACTAAGAGATTGTTTGATATCATTTAAGTTTGTCTTTTGTTTTAATTTTCAGGTTATTGAAAACATTAATAATTAAAAAATTGTTATTCTTATTTCTTTGTTGAAAAAAAAAAGCAAACCAACAATTGTTATTACAACTTTTGAAAATCGCCTCGTTTAAAATGTTGTACAATTAAATTGTTTGTTTTTTTTATATATAATTTTTTTAAAACAAAAACAATGATCAGTAATTATTTCTTCATGAAAAATAGAAATGGGACGCAAGTAATTATAAAGAAAAATGGAGACATACCTGTGCCAGACTGATAAACTGGTGGGTGATGAACAAGTAGCCCTGTCTCTCCTTCAGTCATTTCAAATGGAAGCTGCAACTACAGAATTTATGTACATAGTTACAGATAGTGATTTGTATATAAAGAGAATAGAAAATTGAGTTAATGTTATGTTAAAAGTGTTTTGACATTATTAGCAGAGGATCAAAATGTGCATATTGATCTAACATCCCTACTGCATAAAGTTTTCTTTTTTTATGTTTAGGATATTTGCAAACTACTTTTATATACCAAGACTACATCAATATCTTTTATACAATTAAAATTCACAGTACTGGAACTACCTAAAGTTAATAAGAATTTTATTTACTTGGTATTTGATGTGATGTAAGGATTGGAGTTTAATACTTTGTTTGATTGTAAAAATTGTTTAGTAATGTACGCGGCTTTCATAAATCTTTTAGTCCATATAAGTTTTGAAAATTTTATTTCAGTCCCTGCGTTTGCATCACAAATAGTCTTAATTTGTTTGTAATTTTTACTCGTATTCTTAAGAAAGAAATACAATTTAGTCATTTAATGTATTGTTTTTGCAATCAAGCCCCTTTGCGGGTCCTTTCTAATCATGTAATAGTTTATTCCTATGCGATGCTTAAAATGTGTTACAATTTTAAAAACTACACAAGTGGTTGGTTTCAAAATCCAAAATCTATATCTATACATATAGAACTATCAATTTGGGGCTATTAATTAATGGCAAGAACAACATGAACATGTGTATTATTCTCTCCAGTCTCCACACACAAAAACTATCATCCATTTTCAAGAGGAGAATGTCGTCCTTTCACTCTCTTTATATGTATGCATATGGATGTTAAAGAAGTCACACGTAACTATTAGTGCGTGCAAAGTGATATCTATGTATATATGTAGGAAGAGAAAACGCAGCCTTACAAGTTGCTGAAGCGTGTTGATCATAAGTTTTTGTTGTTCAACTTTTTGCTCCTGTAGCCTTTTAGCTTCTCTAGCTTTCTCCAAGTCGTTTTTCAAGCGATCCAGTATTTCACTGGAGGAGGCTTCGCTTTTCACCAACTTAGCATAATTTGCTTTCAACTTTTTGAACTGTTTCTGAGTGTCCTCCATCTTTTGCTGCACGTAGATATATAGAAAGAGAAAAGGATAAATTAACAATCTATGGAGTTTAAAACGAGAAAAAAAATATGGAGGGGATCATACAGCTGCTCCATTCACTTCTAGCTTCTTTCCATGACAATATTTCTTATCACTTACCCATAGTCTCTTTGCTTTCTTCGTTTCAGCAGCTGATGGTTGGACAGCTTGACCTGTGTTCATATGTTTAAATTTAGGAGAACAAAGCTCGTAACTTAGCAATAGGTTCAAGCATATATATACTAACAAGGTAAAAAAAACCTTGCCAATTATGTTAACAGAATGCGTTCGATCGCTAGCTTTTCAATATCCTAGCATTATGGTTTTCTTCATATATTAACATCTATAAAACAGTCACAGATCAATATGATATGGGTGAATCGATCATCCTTGCTTTACAATGCTCAATTACAATCAATGTATCTGCATGTTAACCTACTGATGTATTTGGTAATTCACCACCATTTTAGTTGACGGGTTCTAGATGTAGGTGCCAGTACTGTCAAGATTTTCACTGGAAAAGAAGCTTAGCCATCCGTTTGTATATTATCCATTATATATGCTACATATGACTAATATAATTCCAAAAAAAGAAAGGACTGTTATAAAACTTATAGTCACCCAATCAAGGATTAGTTGCTTAAACTGATCTGTACCTCCTTAAAAACTATGTGGATTCTCTTTATGGAAAAGTTTATTGTCTTTTCTTTTCTTTTTTTGGTAATAAATTAGGGTTGATAACTCATGTGACGAGGAGCTAAAATGCTTAACCACACAGTACCAAGCATAACTTCGTTTCATGTTTAATGATCCGACTAAACCTAGCAAATCAAGGATCAAAACAATATATATCCATAATACATTACTACCATGAATTATTGCTGTTCATTTTTCTCTTTACTTTCAACTATATATATCCCTTTTTTAAAAAAAAAATAAGAAGAACCCTTATAACAAATCTCCTTCTAGTTATATTCGACTCTGATTGATTTTAATAGGGTAACTTTCCAAAGTGTTTGAATGACGATTACATTGCCTTTTTAATATTATTTTTAAGTTTCGTGGAAACCAAACAAAAACATCAACATCAGCACAAAATCAGGCTAGTTAAGCGTAGCTAGCTCGGGGAAAACATGTGAGAAATGATGAACATATAAATTAGAGATCTAGCCACCTAAATACTTATTTATCATGGATATATACAAGTATTGTACTGTACCTCCGACAAGTTCAGATGGAGCTTCCATTGAATTGGCTGGTAGCTGCAGAAAACAAAACAATTGAAAGTACTGAAAACTCCAAGCTAAAAGCACAATAATCCAGAGAGAGAGAGCTTGATGGAGTTGCATGTGGGACAGAGAGAGAGAGAGAGACAATATATTTATATGGGGGAGATGATAAGAAAATGATTCGGGGAAGCCGCGCGGCCCTGGAAAGAATTTTTCAGTCCTCTCTTCTTCAATAAATTAGATTTGTAGTCCTAAAAATAAACATATTGAATTTTAACCCCCTTCTAAATATTTTTATCTAATTAGACCCTCAAACTAAAATTACTAGCGGCCCCCATTATACTGTTAAGTGTAGTTAGATTTCACCACAGCTACTGGACAAATTGAAAAAGAGCGAGAGAAAGAGACAGCATGTTTATTTTAGAAGAAAGAAAGAAGATGCACGAGAAACTATGGAAGGGGAAGATCTGGTGACTATAAGTATAAATGTTACTGACGTGGAGGTAGGTGGGGAAAAGACCTCTCCTTTAACTAATTAGATTTTTAGTACTAAAAATAAAGAAAATTTTAACTTTAGCCCTCCTAAATGTTTTTCTCTGATTAGGCCTTCCAAAAATAAAATTCCTCCGCCCCATTATACACCGTTGAGTGTAGTAAGATTTCACCAAAGCTGCTGGACACCCTGATTGGGTCCCACCTGTTTGCTTCGGTCTCATTTGATGTCTCCTACAACTGTTAAGAGAGAATCAATATGTAATATCTTATTGTTTGATAAGATAAAAATTTAATTCGCCGTGAAACAGCTCTCGGTAAAACAAGGTAGAAAGATACATTAGGAAGTGGCAACTTGGATTTGAATACCTTTTTTTTTTTAAAGGGATTTTTTTTCTTCAAATAAAAAGGAGAAAACAAAACCAAAGTAATTACTTATATACGATTCAATTATTGCAGGTTGTTAGTTTGGCTGTAGGAAAACGAGGTCAACTATGTCACAAATGTTAGAACTTATGGAATATATTCAGCAACACCGACGTCTACAGCATGCAGCTTCACAATGAAGACGCTGAAGAAACGACTAACGCTGTTGCATTATTAAGTTAAGCACGTGTTGAATAGGACGTTACATTCAGTTACATTCTGTTACAAAGTCTGTTATTTACAACTGATACAACTGATTCTGTTGATAACACTTATGTAATACTATAAATACTGTAACAATTCATTGAATGAATAAGAAGAATTCAGTTCACACTTCAACATTTAATATGGTATCAGAGCGATCTCTCTGATTTTTTTTCCGCACTCTCAAGTTTCTTCATCTTCTTCATTCTCTTTTCTGCATTCTTTCTCTTTACTTTCTGGCAATGGCTGGCCCTACCTCAGAAATGGATCCTTCCAATCCTTTCTTTCTCCATCATGGTGACAGTCCTGGCACCATGATCGTTTCAAAGCAGCTCAATGGTGAAAATTACAACTCATGGAAGAGGGCAATGATGATGGCTTTATCAGCCAAGAACAAACTCCAATTTATCAATGGTACTCTGCCTAAACCATCCAATCTATCTGACACTCAAGGGTTGGCATGGACTCGCTGCAACAACATGGTTCTCTCGTGGCTGTTGAATTCTGTTTCAACAGAGATTGCCAACAGTATTATCTACATTGATGATGCATCTGACATTTGGAACGATCTTCAGGAAAGATTCTCTCAGCATAATGGACCACGCATTTTTCAGCTTCAGAAGTCTATCTCGTCTATGTCACAGGATAATCATTCTGTAAGTGCATATTTTACTGCTATGAAAGGTTTATGGGATGAATTGGGCAATCATCAACCAATTCCTACATGCACATGTGGAGCATTGAAGACTATTCTTTCATATCATCATCAGCAGCATGTTTATCAATTCCTCATGGGATTGAACGAGAATTTTTCACATATTCGAGGACAAATTTTGCTGATTGATCCACTGCCATCCATCAACAAAGTTTTTTCACTTATTGTTCAAGAGGAGAGGCAACGAATGATTTCATCTTCTAGCACTTCTTTCAATCCAAACACCACTGCTTTACTTACTAGGACAATACCTCCAACTCGTTTTGCTGGAAACCGACCTTCTTATCCCCGCAAAGATCGATCTATATGTTCTCACTGTGGTGTTTCTGGCCATACTGTGGAAAAGTGCTACAGACTTCATGGATTTCCACCGGGTTACAAGTTTACCAAAGGAAAGAATGTACCTCACAGTGTCCATCAGGTTTCTGAAACCACTGCCTCTCAGCTGCCTATTACCTATGCACAATGTCAGTAACTCATGGAGATGCTCAAACCATCCATCTCAGAACTTGACTCTTCTGTCAATCAAGTTTCCTCATCTGCCAATCCAGAATCAGAAATTCTTACTCAAGGTGATACTTCACTCAATATGAAACGTGCAGGTACTCCTTCTAATATCTCTCAACTATCTACTCTAGATCCAAAACATTCTGTTTTTGCTTCTGCCTTGTCGATCACTCAATCAACTCCTCTCACAAATTCCATCAAAGCTCCTTGGATAATTGATACTGGAGCTACAGATCATATGATCTGTTCCACATCATTTTTTTACACAGATTACTTCTATTGTTTCTAAAACAGTAAGATTGCCTAATGGAGAGCATGCTTCAGTTACTCACATCGGTACCATTAAGCTTTCAGCCTCCTTTATCTTAACAGACATACTTTGTATTCCTTCTTTTTCTTTCAATTTGATATCAGTCAGCAAGTTGATTCAAACCTTACAATGTTGTGCCATTTTCTTACCCAAATTCTATTTTGTTCAGACCATTACAAGCTGGAGAACGATTGGTGTGGGTAAAGAAGCGGGAGGTTTATATCATTTGCTGCAAATTCCAGTTTCTGCTTTATCTAGAACTTCTCTGTGTTCCAATCCTGTTCCACCCATGTTTCAGCCTCCAATCACTGATCTCGCCCCTGCTAGTTTTTTTGTTCATTCTGTAAACACTAGTCTATGGCATTATATATTAGGCCACCCTTCAGCCTTTCCTTTGAAATTACTCTCTCATGTAATCCCTCAAGTGTTACATGAATCTAATACAAATTGCAGCATTTGCCCATTGGCTAAACAACATCGTTTATCCTTTCCTCACAGCTTTACACATTCTGCAAAACCGTTTGATCTCATTCACTGTGATCTTTGGGGCCCCTTCTCTACTAAGTCCATTAGTGGTTCTTCCTATTTTCTAACTATTGTCGATGATTTATAGCAGATTCACATGGATTCACCTCTTAGACAATAAGTCTCAAACCAGCACTCATATTCAATCTTTTTTTACTATGGTTGAGACACAATTCAATACCACAATAAAGTCCCTTCGATCAGATAATGGTGTTGAATTTCACATGAGTCCATTCTATGCATCGAAGGGTGTAATCCATTAACTGAGCTGTGTTGAAACCCCTCAGCAAAACTCTACTGTTGAACGCAAACACCAACATATTCTGAACGTTGCTCGATCCCTTCGATTTCAATCTCATTTATCCTTACCTTTTTGGGGAGATTGTGTGCTTACTGCAGTACATTTAATCAACCGCATTCCCACCCTAGTCTTACACAACAAATCACCTTATGAAACTTTGTTCCATTCTCGACCATCCTATTCTCATTTGAAAGTGTTTGGATGCCTCTGCTATGCCTCTACTTTACTTAGACATCGATATAAATTCGATCCTAGAGCTAAACCATGTATATTTCTTGGATATCCTTCTCACATCAAGGGATACAAACTCTACGATTTACATAAACATACAGTTTTTGTCTCCCGCAATGTCATATTCCATGAAACTATCTTTCTGTTTGCACTTACACATCCTATTTCTCCTACTGATTCTGTTCTTCCCTTACCTTTCCCCCTGCATGAATCAGTAGATCCTTCCAATGATCCAATACCTTCTAATTCTTCTATTTTTCAATCTGTTACTCCCTCACCCTTCAATTCTACCTTACCTTCCCCTCCTCTATATTCTGACTTAGCACCTCTTCTACCATCCCCTTCTGAGCTCATTTCTCAGCCATGCAGGAGGTCTTCTAGGATAAAACACAAACCTGGATATTTGCATGACTATCATTGTCATGTTGCCACCTCCTCTTCAGCACCTGCACCTTCCTCTTCAGCTTCAGGTATTCCTTATACTCTTTAATCTTTTCTTTCATACTCTCATCTTTCTCCTGCTCATAAATGTTTTAGCCTTTCTGTCTCTGCTCTTACTGAGCCTACTTCCTATACTCAAGCTATCCGTAGTAAGGAATGGTGTGATGCTATGGATACTGAAATCAAAGCTCTTGAATTGAATAACACATGGACTGTTGTTGATCTTCCTGCATCTAAACACACTATTGGCTGCAAATGGGTTTATAAAGTCAAGTTAAAATCTGATGGCACTTTGGAGAGGTATAAAGCTAGGCTTGTTGCAAAGGGGTATAATCAGTGTGAAGGGTTGGATTATTATGATACTTTCTCTCCTGTGGCTAAGCTCACCACTGTCAGAACCCTTTTAGCAGTTGCTGCTGTCAAACACTGGCATCTTCATCAATTGGACGTGAATAATGCCTTTCTTCATGGTGATTTAGCTGAAAAAGTATACATGACATTGCCACCTGGTTTTGCTAAAGCGGGGGGGTCCAAGGTCTGCAGGTTACATAAATCACTCTATGGTTTAAAGCAATCTTCACGGCAATGGTTTGCCAAATTTTCTTCTGCCTTGCTTGAATTTGGTTTCGTGCAGTCCAAGGCTGATTACACTTTGTTCACTCGATCTTTGACAGATTTCTTTATTGCCCTATTAGTTTATGTTGATGACATCGTTGTTGCAAGTGATAATTCAGTTGCTGTTTCCATATTCATTCACATGCTTAACGACAGATTTAAGCTTAAAGACCTTGGTCCATTGAAGTATTTTCTTGGGTTGGAAATAGCTCGCAGTGAGCTTGGGATTTTTGTTTGTCAGCGCAAGTATGCATTGGACATACTTGAAACCACTGGTTTGTTGGCTTCCAAACCGGCAAAAGTTCCTATGGATCCTAATGTGAAATTTTCTAGAGATTCTGGCCAACTTTTAGCTGATCCTACTTCCTACAGACGCCTTATTGGACGATTACTTTATCTCACTCTCAGTAGACCTGATATTTCTTTTGTTGTTCAGGTTTTAAGTCAGTTTATGGACAAGCCACGGGCTCCTCATCTTGATGCAGCTTCTCAAGTTCTACGATATATTAAAACCTCTCCAGCTCAGGGCATGTTCTTCCCAGTCCTTTCTAGCCTTCAACTGAAAGCATTCTGTGATTCAGACTGGGCTGGTTGCTTGGACTCTCGACGATCAGTCACAGGCTATTGTGTCTTTCTGGATAATGCTTTGATTTCGTGGAAATCCAAGAAACAAACTACAGTCTCTCGTTCTTCTGCTGAGGCTGAGTACAGAGCCATGGCGTCTACCTGCTGTGAAATTGTGTGGCTTCGCAACCTTCTCACTGACTTACATGTTCCACTACAACCTGCTCTCCTTTATTGCGATAGTAAAGTTGCTCTTCACATTGCTGCCAACCCCGTTTTCCATGAACGTACCAAACACATTGACATTGATTGTCATGTGGTTCGTGAGAAAATTCAATCCGGTGTTCTTCGCACTTTTCACGTTTCTTCTCAACACCAGTTGGCTGATATTTTTACCAAAGCTCTTGGTTCATCTCATTTTCATCCCTTATTATCCAAGATGAGTGTTCATAACATTTATTCTCCCTAACATGTTTATGAATCTCATCTTGAGGGGGGCGTATTGAATATATTCAGCAACACCGACGTCTACAGCCTGCAGCTTCACAATGAAGACGCTGAAGAAACGACTAACGCTGCTGCATTATTAAGTTAAGCACGTGTTGAATAGGAGGTTACATTCAGTTATATTCTGTTACAAAGTCTGTTATTTACAACTGATACAACTGATTCTGTTGATAACACTTATGTAATACTATAAATACTATAATAATTCATTGAATGAATAAAAAAAATTCAGTTCACACTTCAACATTTAATAGAACTATTCAGTTATACCTTTTCTCACTCTCTTAGAGGCCAGTTTGCTTTCCTCGACTGCACATCACCAAAAATACAAGCTTGTTCGAAGCTCAAATGTTTTGTTTTCGACTTTACGTTTTCTCAAATCTTTGACGAAGTCTAGGCCATTTGGCCCAACAAGTTGCTAAATTGGGCTTTCTTTTCTTCTCCGATGGAGTCATTGGCTCAACTGCTAGCCAGTTTGGGCCTTTCCCTTCCTCTTCTCCGGTTGGGCTGGGTCTGTCATGTTGGGCTCTCTTTCTTTCTCTTTCTCTTTCTCCTCCTCCTCTTCTTCCTTGGGCCTTTTTCGGCTACTTGATTTTGCCTAGTCTATCATATGACAGTGCCTGGCCAGCTGCAAATGTTAGTCTCTTTCTTGCATCTTGTCTTCCCAGTTCTGATGTGGTAAATGCACTCAAATCACGCAGTTTCATCTGTAAAATGCTCAAGTTGATAGATCGCATGAGCTGCTAGCCAGTTGCAAAGTCTTAAATCGCGGAATTCCTTTTTCATTGTTGACAATGCCTCCAGCATCTTCTACCTCTCTCTCTTTTTTTCTCGTCTTCATTCCTGCATAATATTTTAAACCAGGCAAGAAACAGAGGTAAGAATCAAGAGAAGTAGATAAACAAACAGTGACAGACTAAAAACATACCATTCATGGCTAAATGTTGATCATTAGGAGCAGGAAAAAAAGGAAGAATATTCAAGTTTGCAATAATGAATAACATGCAGCTGGACTCAACAATATATAGCTTGTTCGTTTGTGCTAACACATGAACCAGCTTCAAATCAAGGGTTCAAGTCTGTTGGTCGCAAAACTGAGAACAGCAGCAAGACTTGTGCTGCTTTGGTGGTCTTTGTTGCTCAGAGGAACCATTCGCTCATATCAATATGAATTATTGACCAAGACTTAAAATGCAAACAAAGACTTCGAGAATTTATTTAAAAGAAACGACCAAGACTTGCAGAAAATATCACAGTATATATTACGGGTCCACCACGTGAAAGCCCACTACCATGTAGTGGCCGATAAATTTTTCGTCAATAGCAAATAATTTTAATTTCAAAACTCAAAATATGCAATGCGGAGGTAAAATCAACTGATCATTCAAACAGATGTAGCAAAATATATAAAATTATTAACAAAAGTTAAAATCCCTTTGAAAAACACCGTTCACTCATGCTCAATAGCACCGATAACGAAAACAGTGTAGTAACAGTTTTGTTATTTTCACTCGAGTTATTAGGTGCAATATACTCATTTTACGAGATTCATTAGTTATCACCGAATTATTCGAAGATCAATATATCCTTATAAAAAGTAAATGAAAAAAAAGATTATGAAGCTCGATTCATAACCAACTTAGTATTAAATAAAAAAATTAAAAAAAATGACACAATAAACAACTTAAGTCTACCCGTGTTAACTCATCAAGCACTATTTCCAGATCATGAGGCTGAAATAACATAACAAAAAGTATAAAAGTCAATCATGAAGTCTAATATTCAATTAACCTAATATTACATGATGAAATTTTAAAAAAGGTTAATTAAGAAAAAAAAAAAACTTGAGTCAACCGAGTTAATAAGTCAAATTGAGTTAATTCGTCAAGCCCGTAATCTATGTCATGAGAGTATGATAATTCTATAAAAAAACAAATTTAATATTGAAAGATAAAATAAAAAAAAGATATTAATTAAAAAAATTCAAAGAAAAAATAAGAAGCAAAACACTATTCAAACGAAGAGTGCTATGTGAGGAGGGGTACACCAAAACCCCTCATCTTTTAGTTTATAGTTAATTAAAATATGTTTGACCGAGTTATGAGCTTGACCAAAATTGAATTTTATTTTAAATTGTTTTGAAAACTTACCCGGGTAAATTTAAATAACCTAATAAGTTAATTTATGACCTAATTGATTTCAGCAAATTTGGATGAGATTTGGCTGCTCTAAGAATTTTATTTTTAATTTTTATCCAACAAATAATATATATTTTTTTAATTTTATAAAAAAATAATATCATTTTAATTTTATAAATTCAAAACAATATAATTTTGAGATACATCTGCAAACCCACGACCCAGCCTTGCACCGACCAAGCTCTAGACCAAATGTAATAACTACAATGGATAAAGACACGCCACGTGTAATCTTGCATATTCTGAAGGCTTCGTTTTGATTGGCATTCTATGCGGGCGGCGGGCCATTAGCTTTGATAGTTTTCCCGGGCTTTTGAGGTATGTAACCCCCAACCATGTTATCGGGCTCAAAGCCCATGTGTTTTTCAGACATCCTGTGTGATGTCTGCTCTCACGTGTCCGCAATCGTCACCAAGCAACAGAGGAGGAGAATTGCAGAAGAAGAAAGGCATCAATTACCATATAATTGGTAATTGATTAAGAGTTTTATAAACGAAGTAGATTTAATGGTTATATATATATATATATATTATTTTTTCAATTCTAATTGTAGATTTAATTTTTGAAGCAATAAAAAAGATGAGCAAATCAATAAATAGCTAAAAGGTTTCGTGTAATTTCATCAGTAATTCCTTCATATTAACGATACGCGAGACAATTAATTTTAATTCCAAAAACTTCAATTTAACCACACAACATAACTTATTAGCATCAGAGTACATCCAAACTCAAAACAAAGAAATTAAAACAAACAAGAGAAGCCATGGTACTAGTATCTCCCAAGATCTTCAAGAAAAACTAGAAAGAAAAAGTAACGCCTGTAAACAATCTTCCAGTCCCTCTCCTCACCATTCAGCTGCTTGTTGTCTCCTTTTCCCGAGCTTCTTTGATGTCAAAACACAGTAAGTCACTAGGACTAAAGGTTAGATCATCAATTAGCTCCAGACCCTGGTTCTCCTACATATGTAAAATTTACAATTATTAATTAGAGCACGAATACTCCTGACCATCTTAATTTGTCTCATCTTTGTGGACAAGTACAACAAGGTTACAGAAAGAGGTAATACTCATTCATTTCAATACACACACACACACACACACACACACACACACATATATATATTTTAAAAAATTATCCAAGGTTCCCTCCCCTACCGTAATGTTTCTCCTAAATATACCAAAGATTCAGCTCTATTTAAACTTAAGTTTTGATTTTAAAAAACGTTAAAGAAATAAGTAAGTATCGTAAAATGGAGACATACATGTGCCAACCCTTGGGGGACATGTGATTGAGGCAGCCCCATTGACTCTATTGCCGGGTCTCTAGACTGATAAACTGGTGGGTGATGAACAGGTAGCCCTGCCTCTCCAGTGCCAAATGTGCTGTCCGGAGTCATTCCAAATGGGAGCTGCAAATACGAAATTTTTGTAAAGAGTTACAAATATATATAAAGAGAAAAGGAAAATGAGTTAATGTTCGGTTAAAAGTGTTTTTACATTATTAGCAGAGGATCAAAATGTGTGCAGACATATATTTAATGTATTGTTTTTGTAATCAATCCCCTTTGTGAGTACTTTTTAATCATATAATAGTTTATTCTTATGTGATGCTTGTAATGTGTTACAATTTAAAAAACTACACAAGTGTTTGGTTTCAAAATCCAAAATCTATATCTATACATATAGAACTATTATTTTGGGGCTATTAATTAATGGCAAGAACAATATGAATATGTGTATTATTCTTTCCGGTCTCCACACACAAAAACAATCATCCATCTCCAAGAAGAGACTGCGTGTTGATAAGTGTGCTTCCCTGACCAATTTTTTTGCAACTGTAATTTTTTTGTTGGAAAAAGAAATTATTAGGTTTATTGTGATTTATGATAACGGGGAAGTAAAAGGGTTAATGCAGCGCAGTTGTAGCCTTGCTTGCTTGATTTTTTTCGAATAAAATGTAAAAATATATTAAAGATTAAAAGTAACAAAGCCGGGAGATTAGCAAGTCAAGATTACAAACATGCATATCTAATAGGAATATACTCCTCAGAAAAACTAAATAAACAAACATATACAAATTATAATTAAAAGTAACTTGCATGATTGATTTTGAGAGTACGTACAACCAAAAAAACAAATGATCTCTTAGTTCCATGTTATAACCAGTACAAAGAAGACAGTCACTATTAATTCTTCTAATTATCTTAATTTGTCTCATCTTTGTGAACAATCTAATGAGTGCACCAAGCTAGGTTATAGAAAGAGGAAACTATAGTAAATAATCGTACCTGTGTGTTGACAGATATTGTGCTTCCTTGACCAAGGTTTTGCAACTGCACATTTTTTATAGGTAAAAGAAATTATAGATTGATTGTGATACATGATAATGGAAGAAGTAGAAGGGTTAATGCAACATAATTGCAGCCTTGCAGAATTGATTCCCAAATGTTTCGAGAAAATATACAACTAAAAAAAAAATGATCCTTACAATTTTTTCATTACAGTCACTATTTTTTTTCCCACCATCTTAATTTATCTCATCTTATTCAGGGATTTGTTTCATGTAGTTTTGGGCTTGTGCCTTTTCTGTAATAGCTCTGTTTGGGCAGAACCCTTATCTTTCTCTTTTGATTTATGAATACTTTTCATTTATCAAAAAAAGAAAAAAGAAAAAACAAGTCAATATTCTGTAAAAGCTTATGGTTGTACGGTTTTACAAGAAGCAATTCATTAGTCAGGACAATTCGGGACAAGCCTTTCCCATCTACAATGCCTTCCCGAATATAGATCAGGTGCTTAGAGATCAGCTGTTGGAACCGGTGGCAGACGAGGAAGTTAGGAAGGCATTGTCTCACATCCAGAATTCCGACACCAGTTTAGACCGATCGGTCTATGCAATGTTAACTTTAAAGTTTTGACAAAACTTATTGTTCACCGACTAATTAAGGTATTCAACCTCTCTTGTAGCAAACCTGCATTTTAACTTCTTAGCATATAATTGATGCTTAACTAAGGTCTGTAACACTCTTTTTAGATGCCTAAAGTGCTTATTTCTAGTTTGAATGTATACTCGGATATCATAAAAAAAAAAAAAAAAAAAACTTCAGTAGGAAAGGCCTGTTTTCACTTTTAGTTGGGGCTGATATTGGTATTCTTCATTGGGTTACTGTAGCATTGGACCTTAAACTCCTCTTTACTAGACTGAGGTTTTCCTCTTGCATTTTAGCAAGCCTATATGCAACCATCAAATTTGAAGGACTGAGCATTCTTACGGTAATCTTGATTTCATCTTATAATCCTCTCAAAAAACAACTCAACTTATGAGCATCTGATAATCCTCTTGAATTAATTAAGGCCTCTATGGGGTTATTATATGTAGAAGGCCCAAATTGAATCTGCAAAGCCTTCACAAATGATTCCCAACTAGTCAAAGCACCAATTTCCTCCATTTCTTGAAACCATTCTATGGATTTTCTTTCCAGTTGAAAGCTCGTGATAAACAACCAGTGTTGTGGTGGGTGGGATGGGACATTATGAAAATTGAAAAAGTGAGTGGCTTTATACACCCAACTTAACGGGCCTTCCCCATTAAACAGGGCATGCTTCCAATGTGTGGAGCTTATTTAATTATGTTTCCAACTGCATGTGAAAGGAGACATGCATTCTGCCATGTATTAATCTCACTGATTTGTTAATAGTGTATTAAGTTTCAGCTTAGACAAATCATTGTTGGGATATTGCCACTTATGTGGCAGCATCTACAACCATATTCTAGAAGAGAAGGTAATTGTCAAAAGGCTACATTTGTTGGTGAGTTATTATCACAAGTTGCACCAACCATTAATAAAATGGTGATGAGCTGGAGTTGGTGACACTATTAATGCCTATAAATAGAGGCATAAGTTAGAGAACAAAGTTGAAAGAGAGTGTGTGAAGAGAAGAGAGGAAAAGAGAAAGCGGAGTGGTTGCCAATGACAGCAATGTGCGAGAGCAATGAGAATTGAGTTTGAGTGAAGTGATTCTCCTACTGCATGTGTGTTGTAACCCTTTTTTTATCTATCTTTAATAATATTTGCTCTTCTCCCGTGGATGTAGGCGGTTTGCCGAACCACGTTAAATATTGTGTCAGTATACTTAATCTCCAATGAGCAATGATCAGAACATCACCGGTCGAATTCCCCAACAATTCATATATATTAATTATGGAGTGGTTTTGAGTAAATCGATTATGTATGAAGAATCTAAATTCTAAACCATTGAAATTGTTACAATTTCTTTTAAAAATCACGACTACTCATTAATCATATATTTCAATAATCATCCAATATTCATGCATGAACACAACTCCAAACTATTGATTTAAATTCAATGATGTGGATTTTAAAAACGTTATCTATCATACTTTAATAAATTAGAAGATAAAATTAGAACCGAGTACCAGAGAAATAGAAGGGCATCCTTACCATATAGTTATTGAAAAACAATTCCAGCATATCATTTTTCTTAGCAGAAATGGAAGTGATCTGCGCACTGATGTTGCCAAGTAGAGCGAGAGTCTTTTGCAACAGACGTGCTTCCGCACTGAAGACGGCATTATCTTTATGGAATTGTACAATTTTTCCTTTAAGTATTTTAATCCTTTCCGAGGCTTCAATTACCTTACGTGCACAAAAATATATATTTAGAAAAGGAAATAGAGTAATTACATATAAGGGGAATGTGTACAGAAATAACAAAGGAGAATATATACCTTCTTTTTAGTTGATTTGGGGAGCGTTTGAGGATTCATGGATAATGGGTTCTCCCTAGAGAAAGTACCTGCATATGTACACACACACACATTCAGTTTCTAGTTAACATATTTGCTTGTTTACTTGAACGGCAATTGAACTCTAGAAGAACAAAACCCTTATTACGAGATGCATATCATAAATTTGCTAAGAGAATATATATATATATAGCACCGGGTAAATTCTTTGGAAGCCAATGATAACGAGCATTATAGATGTTCATGCATACATTTATCGATGAAGTGAAGACTGCAATTTTAGGTGGTGACCGGTGATTGTCATATTTCTTAAACAGGTTAATTATGAGAAAACACGAGCAACCCATGCAATTACCTAAAGTTTCTTTCAAGAATTAGGAGAGTTGCAATTGGAAATAAAATTAAGAGAGGAAAATTAATTTTAATATACATTAAATGAGAAATAGATGGATCAATATGCTAGATTATGTACAACAGGATTAATTATTAATTATCAACGATTTTAGTCTATTTTTTTTTATTATCAAATAAAAAATATAATGATCAATAAAAAAAAAATAGTTATGGTGTCAAAAAGGCTATTGGTGAGATCACCCCCCTTCTCGCAAGCTTTATTTTACCGTTGATGTTATCTTTCATGAAATTAAAATGTATTACTCTGAGTCCTCACTTCAAAGAGAGAATAGAGATGAAGTGCTGACTTCAACTAATCCTTTGCAAAACTTGGATTTTATAGCATTTGATAACTTGTCAACTAATTCTTTGGAAATGAATGAAGAGATGAAAGCCTTCTAAAAAAACTCAAAGTGGAAAGTTGTTGACTTGCTAAAGAAAAGATACGTATTGGATGTAGATGGATCTTCACCATTATATACAAAGCCGATAAAATTATTGAACAGTGTAAAGCAAAACTGATTGTAAATATATGAAGACATTATCACCAATGGCCAAAATTAATACTGTTCATATTTTATTATCTCTAACAACAAATCCTGACTAGCCTTTACACCAGTTTGATGTAAAGAATGTATTTTTGCATGGAAATGTCCTAGAAAAAAGTGTATATGGAGTTGCCCCTGATTGTAAATATCTGATATGCATAATTAATGAAAAACAAACCATATCTTTTATTGTGGATGTTGATAATATGATGGTGATTGGAAATGATCATGAAGAAAGGACAACATTGCATGAGCATCTTGCCCGTAAGTTTGAGATGAAGGACCTCGGGCAATTGAACTGTCAAGATCAAGGAAAGGTATTTTTCTGTCACAAAGAAAATATATCTTAGACTTACTAAATGAAACTGGTATGATATCGTGTAGTCTAGCTAGCACTCCTATGGAAGAAAATCTAAAACTACGTATGCATTCATATCAAGTTTCTACTAACAACACTATCAGATGTTGGTTGGAAGATTAATGTATCTTCAAATACTTGACCTGATTTAGCTTATGTGCTAAGTGTGGTTAGTCAATTTATGTATTTTTCAAGCGAAGAACATATGAATATTATCATCCATATCTTACACTATTTAAAGTCATCTCCAAGAAAGAGAATTTTAATAACAAAAGGAGACAATTTGGATATTAACGACTATATATATGTTGATTGGAGTGGGTTTACTCAAGATTAATGTTCTACATCTGGCTTTTGCATATTTGTATGAGGGAATTTGGTTATGTGGCGAAGTTAAAAAAAAAAAAAGATAGTTGCTAGATCCAGTGCTGAAGCCGAATATAGAGGAATGACTAAGGCAATATACAAATTGTTATGGATCAGAAATCTGATGCAAGATTTACATATTAAGTAAGTCAACCCTATAAAGTTATATTGTGAAGTTATATTTTGATAACAAGGTACGTGTGATATTGCTTATAATCCTCTTCAACATAATCGAACTAAATAAATTGAGGTTGATAGGCATTCCACCAAGGAGTAACTAGAAGAAAAATTGATTGAAGTTCTTCATGTTTGATCTCAAGACTAGCTTATTGATATGCTGACCAAGACAGTGTCAAACCAAGCATTTAATGACTATCTCGACGAACTAGACATGAGTGACATTTACGCACCACCTCGAGGGGAGGTTTTGATAATTATGAGTAATTATCTCCAAATTGATTCTCCAATATTTAAGCCCCTATTTCATCTCTACTACTAGCGGTAAAGATGGACTAGAATTCCTGCAAACATGTGAATGTATTTCCATATAGCTAGTCAATCAGTCCTAATTAAATTATAGGATCTAAAAGAGGGCTTTGTAAAGTGGCTATTTATGCCGGGCTAGTAACAGAGAAAAGAAACGAATTCTTCTCTTCACTAACTCTGTATTTTTACTATTTCATGCCAACAAATTATAACAACAAAGACTATAATAGATATGTTTTTTTGTAGATGTTACGGAACTTACTGCTCGTGATCGGGACATCGTTCATTTCTCGTTGATCGCTAAGACCCATTGAGCTTTCTCCATTACTATTGGTCTGCAAAACATTGAAAACCTGTGGTATAAACAAAGCATAGCATTACATGGTAGTCATAGCAGAATATATGATATGGGCTCTAAGTTATCGAATGAAATGTTACATAATGATAAACAAAGAGAATGAAGTGGCAAGTTTGAAAAGGCAAATGTCCTTTTTATATATGACATAATGACTGTAAATCATTGGAAAATGTTAGTAATTGCTAGAATTGGTTGTGTGATATGCTATAAATTATATTGAAGGATATGAAAATGTTGAACTTATTTATTGCAATGACCTGCGGGAGATTCTGTGCCATAATTCTGCTGCTGATTAGTTTTAAGAAATGAGAATATATATGCGTGTGTATCAAGAGTTTAATTTAGAGATAATTCGATTTTGATTTTTGCATGCATGTGATATTGTAGCGATTCTGTGGAACGAATAGGCGGTAGAGGAAGAAAACGGCTGGCAAGCACGCTTTGCCTCCTGCACCTCAGTATTTTGTCCTGCAATATTGCCGAGCAACTGGCTAAGAATTCTCCTATTTTCCTCCTCCACATTGACCTCCAAGTAGTCTCTTTTCCTTTTTAATCTGTCATTTGTACGATCCAATTCACCAGAAATATTTTCCAGACTTTTGAGCTCATTCATAATGTCAACCTCCTGTAGCTGCACAATAAATAGAAAAGGAAGTTGATACAAGACTACTAGTCACGAGGGAAAGAAAAGAAAGAGCACCAGTTAATGAATAGGAAGATCTAGGAGTAATAGCTAGTCATTATACCTTCTTTTTCTCGCAGTATGTGTGATCATATATTTTCTTTTTTGCCTTCTGTTCATCGCTTAATTGAACTTTTCCTTCTGTAGGTGGAGCTGATGAGCTGGGTGATCGATGATTCACGGATGAGATCTCCCCTGCGATAGGACTACCTGCGTGCAGTTTGAGTTTCCAATTATGGTGTTAGCTCGAGCCGCGTTTAAACACTGGAAGAAGAAAACCTTTAAAAATTTGCGTTAAGGAATAAGGATGCCAATGAGAGCTTCAAACAGGTGCTGTATATATGTATAATAAGAATTCAAGGAACAATCCTTCATTTGTTTTTTATCTTTCCTTTATTTTCGCCCTCTGCATATGATTTTCCTTTTTCTCCTGGCTACTTTCTGTATAGATAATCTCTCAGGACACTGTACTCTCCTATCTTAATAATATGTGTTTTCCGATAAGGAAAATTATCAAGAAGTTCATTTTTGAATTTTTATTCCAAAAATTTCAATTCTTTAAACATTTTCTAAATTACCTATCAAAACATGAACTATCAACTACAGCTTTTTAATTTTTTTTTTGAAAAAAAAACACTAAAATCTTCGAAACAGATTTATTGCCTCACTGATCGAAAGAAAAATGAGTTAAAAAAAGAACCCTAACAATTGACATGCTAAGGAAAAATAAAAGATGATGATTATGCATTATAATTTTTTCAGCATAAATTAAGGATAGTTGTGCTTGAATATAAGAATTACTCTTATTAAATTTATGGTTGTGAAGGAGAGGATGAAAGATTGATAATGTAATATGCTAGAGGGTACCAATCTAGAAAGCATGTGAAAAATTAAACTTCTTTGGAAAGAAAATATTAAATATATATGAACTTATTAATTAGTCAATAAATATTTTGTTGTTTTGCTTATTGAAAATGAACTTGTGATGAGTTTCCTTTCAATAATAATAATAAAAAGGCTTGTAGCTCACAACTAAAAAACTTGTATTCACGCATATGTGCGTTTAGAAATAAGGGGAAATTAAAAACTATATTATAAACAAAAAAAATTCATTTGAATCCCACTGCAACTGATGATCTAAAATTTTAAACGTTCTGACATCTTAAAAAGCAATCATGAAACCCATCTATGTTACTCTAATCCCACTGCAACTGATGATCAGAAGTTATAGGTTGATTAAAATGAATAAAAGAAAAAGGTAAAGTCCTTTATACACTATCTAGTTTTTTACCGTGTTACTCTTTGGGCAAATGCATGAGAAGAAAGCTACCACACACAGGTTTGTATGCGAAGAGAAGTTCTGATGAAATTAAAGTTATGGACAAATCTAGCAAACGCGCATGCTCATACAGTTGGTTGAGTCCTGGAAGATGGAATGTCGATGGTTCCTCTTTAATTAGGAAAGCCGAAAACAAAGGGAATTGGTGGCTTTTTGAATTGTGTTTTCTCGTGAACAATTGGTGCAAAAGAGTCAAATGAAGCTGAAGTATTTGCAATCAAGAAAGCAGTTAAGATCAGTTGCGGGGAATGGGTTATAGAGTCGGATTCAAAGAAGAGGAACAAGAGAGTGCGTGGTCCAGATGGTTTTGATGTTAAAAATAAGAAATGATGATCATATATAATTGATTATAATATAGTTATAAACCTGCAGATCACTATTGATCTAAAGATATAAACACACGTACCTTCGAGTTCTTGGCCAGATGGATCCAGCTCGATCCTATTGGCTTCCATAGCTTGCTAGAATGGAAAATTAATTAAGCAGAGGACGACGTAAGAAAGAAAGGCTAGCCAATATTCAGAGAAAGTAGGGAAGATTTGAATTTCATACGGCGACTAACAGTCTCGATATAAAGATGAAAGCTGCGAGGAATCTTGGAGACATTGTTCGATATCGACACCCCAAGGTCCATGAGACATCTCGGAGACTTCGTTCGATATCGACTAACCTAAGGTTTCAATGATTGAAGCCATGAAAAACAAAAAAAAATTCATGGACTTTTCTTTGGGTAAAAAACGGGCCAAAGCCCAAATAAAAAGGCCCGTATGAGGGTTTGGTCTCGAAATGAAATTTTATTGTTCAATTCTGGCCACATGAAAACCTTGAAGGTTAATGCTGAGCAGTTCAGTACAGAAATCTCAGACTAGTTAACGAAAGAGAAGGGACATAGTTAGAGGAAACCTTTGTTTTGTCTCCTCTCTTTTTATTTGATTTTGCAAGAACGAAACGGCTAAACATCAGATCAAAGTAGTTCTTTATGAGCCAAGCTTTCAGTATAGACTTGTACGTACCTTAATTATCATGCTCCAGTGTTGTCCGGACCTCATCTCTTTTCTTGCAGCTTGTCATCTATCAATCATATATGCAACTCCACCGCTGAAATCTTCAAGCTGCAAGCTTTGAATCACGCCTGGATTATGCATTTTAAACTGCTATAGCTAAACTCCAGCATCTCTGCTGCTGCTCTCTTTTTTCTTGCCTTAACCTGTGTGCATTTTCAATCAAGGGAAGGACAAATCAAAGTTAGAATCGAAAGAATTGGAGAGAAATCAAATTTGTAGCGGTTAAAATTACTTGCATATTCTCAAGGCCAAACTTGATCTGGCTTGTTAAAATTAGTATTCACCATTGGCACCAGCAGAAACCTGGATTTTTTTTCGAAAAAAAGAAGAAGAAAGCAACCTGAATATTTGAGTTAGTGATGAAATTGAACAGATCGTCCACACAAAAACTAGTACCAGTACCGGGGTAGATGATATGTGGCTGCAAGGAGATATCACAAAGTTACAGGACAAAAAAAAAAAAAACGTTGACGAAAGACTTTAATAAAGAATGACTACGAGTCTACCATTTGAAGGCCCACCATCCATATAGTTTTATTTTATTTATCCGTATAGCTTAAATAATTCCATAAGAGAATTTGAAATCGTGATTTCGCAGTGCAAAACAATCATTTATCGAGACTCAGAACTTGGTAACCATCTCACTTGAGAAAAATTCATGTTCTTACCTCTCAAATATTCCCTACCTCTCCCAAAAACTGAACATCAGGTGCTGGATCATACATTCATGGATCAAGATAATATAATATGTGTCTGCTCTCAATGAGGTGCTAAATATCTGCATGTGAGTACTTGCACAAGAAGAAGAAGAAGAAGAAGAAGGTAGCAAGCTGGGGAAGCAAACATAAATCATATTATATCGTTACGTTGGATGTATTTGAATCAAGTTGAACAGCATGAACATGGAACCAAATACAGAAGCATGCTTAAATTTTCTTTATTTTTAAGTAGTAGATATGTTTTTGCTCAAATGCTACTTGACACTGGCAATATCCTCAACATTCGTTGTTCTCGTCTGCATTGGAATCTCTACAGTGTTAGCATTGGATAAGAACTCTCCTTTTCATTTTTATATTCCTGTTAGTTCAGATCACTAGCTGTGTATTGAATCAAATTTTTTAACGTGAAAAAAACATTCAAGCATTGCTAGTATGTTTTTTTTTATATAAATATAATATTAAATGGTAAAATTAAAAGATTAACAAATATTAAATTATTGAATAATAAAATTAAAAAAAATACATATAACACTATTTTAATTAACAATATTTTATGACCATGTCTAAATATTAAATTATCTTTAGTGTTTTGTTGTTGGTAATGTTATTATTGTTATTATTATTATATATAAAATGAGTTCCTAAAGAAATTCAGGTAATTACCCAAATTATCCTGTTCTGAGAAATTCTTAAAAATCAGTTAACTAAATTGATTAAGAAAATTTAGATAATTCAAGGTTTTATTGAATATATCATTTTTATAAATATAATAATTAGTTAGTTAAACAAATTCAATAATATTTAATTAAACTAAATTGCATATAAAACATGACCGACAACTATTTTCTCAATCGTTGTCGAAGATTAATAGATTTTTAAAAATGTTGTATAAATTGTTTTTTAAATTTTTTTATTTTAAATATATTAAAATAATATTTTTTAAAATTTTTTAATATTAATACATTAAATAAATTTAAAATAAAACAAATTCAAAATTTACCCCGGAAAATTAAAAATTGAAGGGACAGACTGCATAGGCAGCTGTTGAAGAAAAAGGAATGGCAGAAGAAGAAGTTTTTAATGGAAGTAGAAGCGGTGCTGGCCGTGTTCGGCGACGATTGTGCAATTCTCGATTCTTTCCCTCCTCATCTTCACCTCCACATCAAACCCAGAACCGTTGATATCTCCTCTCAACAGGTCCACCACTCTCTTTCCCCTTCTTTTACTTTTGGGGTCTGCTTATTTTTTGGTTTTGAAGAACAAAATTCGAGAAAAAATTGTCTGGGAAATAAAAACGATTCTTATCAAGGTGTGTTAAAAGTTGATAGTGCTGATTCCTTTGAGCAAACCCATTTATTTAGAATAATGATTCTAATTTGTTTATTGTATTTTCGTAGAATATTTTTGTGTAAGGATATAAGAGAGGTATTGGCACTATGAATTGGAAGGGAAAATTGCACTAGTTTTATTGCATATCAATTCTCATAGCTAAAAATCAGCTTAAGGGTTCTTGATTTCGCATCCAGCTGTAGCAGTGTGAATTATACTATTAGAAAAAGATTCATCCTTTTCCGTCTCTCATTGCATTTAAGGGTATGCGTCGGTTTTTTTTTTTTCTTTTTACCAGCGGTTGTAACTTTTTTTATGGAGATTGATGACTGTTTTTGTACTATTTCTTTTGACACAGAGAAGAGGCATAAATAACTGTTCTATAGGACTTCATTGTGTTTTTCTCTCTGTTTGTGGAAGCAGTTATTGGGATAAAAGCAAGTCCTGAGGTATTTTACAACATCAAGGAGATGTCAATTTGTATGTATTTTCTGCCTAAGTGGTGAAAATTATTAGGGTTGGATGCTCCATGTGTGCTGTTGATTGTTTGTGAAATCTTGAATACCTTTGTTTCGATACTATATTTTGTCCATATTCCATGGTAGTATCCAAGCAAACCTCTGCATATTGATCTCATAGAATCCAAGGGTCTTGATGGAGAAAGGCAAAAGCAATTGATAACTAGTGGACAACACAAAGCATGTGAACTTTCCTCCTGTTTGATGCTTGTAGCACTTTGCGAGGTAATTGCTGCATTTTTCACATAACAAGGATTTTTTCTGCATTGATATTGTTATTCTATATTGTGTTAACGAATTGAGAAAACCATATTACTTGCCTCGTATTTGATAAACAGTAGAAAATCCTCATCTTAATTTGATTTTTTTTCCATTTGTCATATATCTGTCGGTAGTCTTTAAGTAATTGGCTGTTCTGCAAAGTAAATGCATGCGCTGTAATATTTGGCTTGTGCCAATTAGCATTAAGATTATGCTCTGATGCTTCTTATTCTTTCTGTTTAACATTTCAGTTGAGGATTTGATATCACAATCCCTGTTATTTTCAAGATATGATCATAAGTTTGAATTGCCTGCAGTGCTAAAATAGGTTGTTGGTGTAGAATCATCAAGGTAATAAAAGATCCTGGATTGTAATTTAATAATAGTTTTTGGCAGAATCTATATGCACAGTAACCAGGGTGAAAACACATTCATGGCATGCTATTTTACCAAGTATTGTGTTTTACCTGGACGCTGCACCAAAAATAACAGTGAATGTCTATTTACTAGATTTCCTGCACCTTGACAGGAATGCCTACAAATTGCCCAATCTAAAATACACATAGCTTCAGGAGTGAATTTGCGTATATTTGCAGTTTTTCTTTGACTGATATATAGAAGTTGCAAAGATTCATTGATTCTACATTTTTAGGAAGTGGTGGAGAAGCTCTCTGTTATGAACCACTCAGATGGTGATTGTCCTCTGTGTTTGTACCCTTTAGTCCCCAGATGATGAACAACATGAAGCCTTGTCATTTATGAAGTTGATGTCTTGATTCCGTTTCTTTCACAGGTAGAGTTCTGATTTCTTTCTTCTTGATGATACTTTACTAGGTTTTAGTTTTGATTTTGGTCTTTAAATATTTTCCCTGTCATCCTTATCTTTTTTCCTCAAACTGTGGCAGTGAATGCATTGTCAGGGACATGAGACATGGGAAATCAGAATGGTATGTCTTCTAATTGGGCTAATAGAACATATGCTGCCTGGTTATTAACATTTTTTTAATCAAGAAGACATTGGTTATTTAACTATCATGCTATTAATTTTTCTTAAAACAAACTGGGGTTATGAGATGTGCATGGAGTATTGGAAGGAAAAATGGGTAACTGTCCAGTTGACAGAAAGGTTTTCCATGCCAAGGGTTATGAACATGCACGTGCTTGACTTGATTCGAACTCAAGCTTCTCAATCGGTATGCCATCAAAATGATTGGTATAGATCTGAAGTGTATTTACCAACAGTTTGAACTGGTAATAGCGGCTTCCATGATAAAAAATTCTAATGAACCCTTTCTGTTCAATTCAATCACCTGTTGTTTGTTTGGTGGATTCTTGTTCATTCAAATGCAGCATAGTAATTACCGATCTGCGTTGATCTCAGAATTCTGGAGCAGAGGTCAAAGATGAGGAGATGATCCTTCATTCTGATTTAGAGAACTCCATAAATTTTTCAAACTATTTTTAAATTTTTTTCATGTTTATGTTAAAAATTCATAAGAGGAAGCAGAGAGTACAAGATTCAAGAAGATCAGCCAGTCAGTGGGTCAAAAGAGAGAATGGTACTGCAGACAAATTAGAAGGTACATAAATTGTGGCTTCTTTTTTGAAATTGGTTTATGCTAACATATCTAGGGATTTGAATATTCATGCGAGCAAGCGAGAGAGATGCAAGCTTGCGAGGTGCAGTGTGATTTGTTATGTTGGTGAAAATCAGCTATCATGTGTATTCCTTTCTTCCATGGTGCCGCTATCTGTAAACCGATAAACCTCAACTATCATCGATTTATTTTTTTGAACTCGGTTATTTTCTTAGATAATATTCCCTTTCTTTTCTTTTTTGTTGTCAATTTAAGTGCTGGTTCAGAAATGTTAAGAATATTTGCACTTTAATCTGATTGTTTTAAACAGTTAGGAGTTATATTTTGCCCAGTTTGATGTGCATTAAATTAAAGATCAGGTATTGAAATTTTTTTTATTTTTTTCTTCACTTTAAATTAATATATTTTTAATGTTTTTAGATTATTTTAATGTATTAATGTTAATATTTTATTTTAATATATTTTTAAATAAAAAATATTTTAAAAAATAACAATTATTGTGCTCTCACGCTTTAAATCAATTCTTAAACATGAAGCCCCAAAAGGCAGAGGGAGTGATATTGGATCAAGTCTATAGCAAGCCCAGGGGATGCCATGCCAAGACAATACACGTCTGAGGCAGCATTGTTACACGACGGCCTGCGGCCTGCTTTATGGTGGCAAATCCATGCACTATCCAGAAGCGCAAGATTCTCCTTTTCCTTTGGCAAGCAAAGGGTGTTGAAATGAGGGTTCTAATTAGAAAACTCGATGGTTCAAACAATCAGATCATAAAATTGTAAAATCATGAAATTTTATAATCTGTGAGTAGTTCTTGTATATATCAAATCCTTAAAAAATCTTAAATAGTAAAGTATAAGAAACCATTCTTATGAGCAAAATCCAAATTTACATCGAAATGAAAAATATACTAAAAAATCATTCTTTCTGTATCAAAATCTAGTTTATGACGAGTAATTAATTAGCATGTTGCAATTGAATTTGATGACAGATATTATGTTTGAGGGCGTAGTTTGAACTTATTTCTACTGATAGGTTGCCCCAAAATTATTAATCATGTGCATAAGCAAACAAAAGTAAGTTTATATGGATAGAATATAGCACAATTTGATACACTAATTAAGTGTACAAAGGCAATAACATACTTTCGTTTAGTTATTATATTGGAATAGAATACACAAAGACGAAGATGAAAATGATATGTTTTATTATATTTAATGTTCAAAAGTAATGGATCAATGTATTTTATATTAAAATGTATTTTCTTTTTAATGTTTATGGTTAAAAAGACCAAGAGAAAAAAAGCCAACTTAATAAAAACTAAAACCAATGAAAAGAGAGTTTGACAACATATCACACCCAATTTACCGGAATATGTCAATTCTAGACCTAATCAATTTTAAATTTAAATTAAATTAAGTGTTTTTAAAAAATTGATCGACTTGATCAACATTTGATTATATTTTTTAAAATTTTATTAAAATAATATTATTTTAATTTATTTTTAAATAATCTTGAAAGTGAATCCAATTCAACTCAGTATAACTCATGATTTGACTGTATACCAGTTCATGCGGCATATTTGGTTTTATTACTTTGATTCACATTAATTATTCACAATATACGTTGACACTACGCTTTTATAAACTAGTACATGAATTTGTAAGAACAATTTTAAATTTTTTTGACCAATTACTTGTACAAGACAATCCATATTATTACATCACCGCCTCTATTTTTTTTTTTCAGAATAATTAGTTTTCAAGATTTGAATTTAAGCTGAATTACTCCTTTTTTTAACATCAAATATTGCATCCATACCTTAGTTTTTCTATAGAATCGCTAAAATTATGGGTGAGTTAAAAAATTGAAAAATCAATTAAACCGAGAAAATCAGAAAAAAATAACTAAAAAAACCGAACTGTAAAAAAAACGATTAAACCGATTAAAATTTAAAAAAAAACCAACTGGTTCGGTTTTATAAGCTTGAAACTGAAAAAACTGAATCGAACAAAAAAAACCCGAGCTAAACCGGAAAAAAACCAAGCCAAACCAAAAAAACCAAGCCAAACCGGTTTGATCCAGTTTTTGACCTAAAAAACCGAACCGAACCAAATCGAAACCGGTCAGTTTGAACTGGTTTTGGTTTTTTTTTTTTTTTAAAATTCAGTTAGGTTATTGTTTTTTATAAAAACTGAACCAAACATAAAATAATTATTCTTAGCTAAAATACAAGTTGCACATCATTTTCATTTTCATCAACGCAAACATTTGAAATTTCATAAATGAATTTTGTTCAAGTTAAATGGGTTGGTCTTATATGGTTAAATCTTGATGGATAAGATAAGACTCTGAGAAATAAAACTTTTATAAATTTCTTAGTGTTTATATGAATAATTTGTCGTTAATCAAACCAGAGCCAAGAAATCAAAGTTGAAACGGAGTTGTGGGATGCTAACAGTAGTATGAACAGGAGAAAATAAAGAAGGCAATCTCGTGGCCCGTGGTGCTGAGTAGCTGATTGTGAAAGTGATCAAAAGAGCACTTTACAGGCTTTACTTTGAATCTTCTGGTAAGAATGCTTACTTTGAATTTGACGCCGGCTTTTGCTTAACATGGGATTTCGTTTTATATCACTCGAAATTCGGGGTACTGGTTGTCGACAAAGATAGTTGAAAATCCCATGTTATTTACGTAAACACTAACGGGGAAAATAAATCGGTAGAAATTCGGACAAGTAGGGTCAGTAGGTTGGAGTTTGTTCGAAAAAGTTACCAGTTCTTAGTTCAAACCAAAGTTTTGTCATATTAATTTATGATCATCTCATCTAGACAAGGAATTGGGCGAAGACTAGTGAAGATTTAGTTATTGTTAATAGAACAACGGGTACCATAGGATATGAATACGATGATTCATTAATTTTAAAAAAATCAAGATACGTGAAGCATACATTAATTTTTTTTAATTATTTCATCTATTATATTAAGAATTTATCGCAATAGCAAATAAAAGTCAACATAATGGATTGTACATAAAAATATATGAAAGTAGAAGTAGAATTCATGTTATTATATTTTCTTTTAAATTATAAATAAATTTTGGATGTTTAAGAATTAAATGATCTTGAAAAAGATTATAATAATCATGAAAGGATCAATCATAATTTTATATTTTTCAATTTTAAATCTAATAAGTTCTACTCATCTTTTTTTATCTTGTTGTTTATGAAAAACAATAAATGATAATCATGTTAGTCTTGCTTCTTTTGTAATGCAATTAAATCCAACAAGCGGCCTCTCTTTGATAACATTCAGTAATAAACATGTTAGTCTTGCTTCTTTTGTCTAGAACATGCTGGATAAATTGTTGCAATTGGTGATGTTGGAGAAGAAATTGCATAATTTTTTCATTAGAAAAAAGAAAGGGAAGCGTGGACTCAGGCGTTGCACCACAAGAGTTCCTTCACTATGAATCTCAAGATCCATCCACTTGCAGTCGGGTTTTTCAAGTTCAAACCATTCATTAGTTTCTCTCTTTACTCTTTGGGGAACATTGAAAAGTTCTGGTAATCAGCTTCTATTATTGGGCCTCGAAGAAGAGGACTTTCATCATCATTTATTATCTTGCTCTAATAATCCAAAACACCACCATCTCTTTCAATCAATCCCAAGCACGATTCCCATGGCAACTGGGATTCAAAAATGACACCCACATTTTCTGATGGACAATGAAACACTCGTAGTGATTTATGGCTCCCACTAGTTGCAGAAATGCTGTAAAGGAAGTTACAACACCACCGAATCTCGGTAACCTTCTAAAAAAGGAAAGCATATAGCGCAGTACCTAAACTTTGCTGCTGCCCCAGGATTTGGGCAGATTCTGCTCTACACCTTTTGTTATGGTCACTGACAATGATCCAACTAGCGAAAAATAATGCAGGGACATGATGCGAAAGCACTTTGCCCCATGAGATAAATGGCCATGAAACTCAGATCCGACATTGATCTCAATTATTGTCCAAATTGTTGAGAGAATTTATGAAGAAAATATGCTCATTGCAACCGTGAACATGCTAGAATCATCCGTACTTTTCAACTTGCACACACACTATTTTATCAAGCACTAAGATATGTTACAGTTGAGCTATATTACATTCCCATACACTTGTGTTTACCAATTCGCAGACGGCTAGTTGGGAGGGTGTTTGAGAGTGTTGTTGTTGTTGTTTTTTAAAGTGTTTTTTACTTAGAAAAATATGTCAATAATATTTTTTTATTTTTTAAAAATTATTTTTGAGATCAGCACATCAAAATGATTTGAAAACATAAAAAACATATTAAGTTAAAATAAAATAAAAAATAAAAAAAAATTAAACTTTTTTAAAAATACTTTTGAAAAGCCATTCTAAACAGTAGTTAAATACTGAAGGTTCAGATTAGCAGCAAGAATGGGCTCATTAGAGGCTGGAAGGTCAAAACCAAGAAAGAATGGCACTTGTTAATCACTACTCAAAGGATCTTCTTAGCCCCACAAACAATTTTATCATTAAAGCCCCCCTGAATCATTAGGTCAGTAACCCAAAAAGTTTCAAACAGTGACCTCTAAAAATACTGATCAATCAATCATTCAATCAAAAGGCAGGTCATAAAGGAGGGTCATAATTCCAATTGAATTTTGGCCTTTCGGGGTTTTCTTGTTTTTTTATTGTTAGTACTGATCTTTCTTCAGTTAGGATTTGGCTCCTACCAGAAATGCCAATCACTTTTAGACTATATTTGTTTGCAGAAAAATAAAATATTTTTAAAAAGTAAATTTTAAAAAAAGTAAATTTTAAAAAAGTATTTTTTGATGTTTGGTAGTGTTATAAAAAATAAACTGGAAAACATTTTCCAGTGTTTAGTTGTATTATAGAAAATGAACTGGAAAATAATTTATTAATGAATTAATTTTTTTTTTCAAATTTATCTAATATATATAAAATATTTAATATAAAATATTTAATCACTTACAATTAAAAAAAAATCTAAAATGTATAATGATGAATTTTTTTTATTATATCCTATATTCATATATAACTTATTTTATAAAATATAACTATATATATCATATCATATTATAGAGAAATAAGCTTGTGAAATATTTTTTACTATTCCATGAAACCATTTATAATTTCATTACGTACGAAATACATCCGACAAAAACTATAGTTTTAATAATATTTTTAGCATGTAATAAAATTGGATAAAATATTAAGGTATAAAATTCACTCTAAACTAGTTTTTTTTAAAATGTTAAAAAAATAGCACATTTAAAAAAAAAAAAAAAAAGGTTCCCGCAGGCAAGTGAACAGTGCAAGAGAACTACACTGTTCACTATTTTTGAGTGAACAATGTACACAATAAACTGTTCATGTTAATTGCACTGTTCAATGAACAGTGCAATTAACATGAACAGTTAAAAACGCAGGATTGGGCCCAACTCTGGCCACTGTGAGCTTTTGGTTCAGTGAAATTAACAGAGAATGGGAAAGTGTTTTCCTTAGAATAAAGGAAGGAAAACACTTTCCTGCTCTCACGTTTTATTTTTCTTGTTGACTGGAATTGAATTTCTTTTGATTCATTTTCCTTGTGTTTGTCAAACATGAAAAAGTGAGGAAAATAAATTCCTAGAAACAAACAAGGCATTAAGAAAAGTTGTTTTTTTTTTTTTAACTTAAATTTTTTAAAAATAAATTACTTTTTTATTTTTAAAAGTATTATAAAAAATGAGTTAGAGAAGACTTTTCAATGTTAATTATATTATAAAAAATAAATTAGAGAATAACTTTTTAATTTTTTAATTTTTTTTCAAGTTTTTAAAAGAATAATGATAACATTTTATAGATAAAAAAGTTGGAGAATTGAATTGAAAAAAATCTAATTTTAAAAATTATTTTAAATAAAATAATAACAATTAAAATAATAAAAATAAAATTTGATAGATAAAAAAGGTTGAAAGATGATAAAATTAAAAAAAATTAAAATTTCATAAATTATTTCAAATATAATAGATACAAGTTTTCAATTAAAAAATTATAAGATAAAAGAAAATAACAAGAAAAAAATAAAGATCAAAGTTGATATAAAAATCAAATTTTAATAGATAAATTTTTTTAAAAAAATCAAAACAAAATATATAACAATTAAAAAATTGATAATCAAATTTAATATAATCAACAATATTTTTAATTTTCCCACAACTTCTTGAAAGCATTTTCAATTCAAAATAAAAAAAAATAATTTCTTGAAATCTAAACTAAAATTTTCTTTTTCTTCAACTAAAAAATGTTTTCATTAACCAAATTGTTTTAGCTCGGTAGTCGCATGAGGTCCAACATATGCAATGAAAATGGTGGTTAGGAAACTGTTTTTCTTTAGGCCAATAACTTCAGAAATGAGAATTGGACCAATAATGGGATTTTTCCCATCTCTCCTTTTCTGCATCCAACTTGAGATTCGAGCGGTCCCAAGATGGAGGAGGGCAAAGTTGCTCGGCCACCAACTCATGAGAATCCGCTGTTCACAACAACCTGGAGCCATAGCCCATTTCTAATTCAGTAAACACTAAAGAATGGGTTCCCACATATCAGGAAACTAGTTCGTTATTTGTGTGCTTAATTTAAAAAGAAAAGCCCCCACCACCCACCACCCCACTAGAGAAGTAGAGAGCATCCACAACATTCCACCTTCTTACTCCACCAATTGCTATCTATGCAAAAATCTATCAAGTCCCCTCGATTTCACTCTTTGTTGTTCAAAGATCAGCAGATATTTCACTGCCCAATCAATATATCTTACCCTCATTTGCTGTGAAATGATCACTGAGTCTCGATGAGGCCAGGTGAAAAGGGTGCTCCTTGGCAGTGAGTCTCGATGAGGCCAGGTGAAAAGGGTGCTCCTTGGCACAGTTCATTTCTCAATTTTCTTGGTCTATATACTGGAAGGCTAAAAAATCAAAGTCTCTCTACCTTTTGAGCAAAATAGAAACTATTTAAATTGGATCGAATCAACTCATGACCTTCGTTATGTAATTGCCAATGACTTGAAAAAGAAGAGAAAACGGAGGTGAAAGTCAAGAAAATCGAAGGAAACCAAATGAAATCATCTCCTGTCTTGTAATGATTTCCAAAGATTAGTAGGAACTGGGGGAACAGAGAGCTCCAGGAATTTATTTCTGAACAGAGATAGTTGCTCTATCTCATCTGTCACTTTCTACCGCCACTTGACCGCTGTCTTCATCTTTATTTTAACAGCACTAAATCTTAGCGACACTGTTAGGACAACCCACGAACACTTTAATGTTCATGCCACTATGCTAGTTTCTACTATGAACTCCGTCTCAATCTACCTTCAGAAATAAAAATCTTTTGAATGGCTTCAGGATCTGAATGTCTACCTAGAGGGATGGATATATTTGTTTATATATATATATATATATATATATATATATATATATATATATATATATAGTGAATCTTTTATTAATATTCTTATATGTATAAACTAGATTTATTAAATTTTGATCTAAAACTCGTTAAAAAAATTAAACAAGTGAAATTAAAATAGTTTTGTATTTAAAAAAAATCAAAAATAAAATAATATCATTATAAAAAAATAAAAATAGATTTTAATCATATTAAGAGTTGCTTGTGAAGTCATACTGAATTAAATATTATTTAATTTAATTTGAACTAAGTTAAAGAGTTACCGAGTCAACCGTGTCGGGCAAGACCCACTTTAATAACCCTGCTATAAAAAAACTGCCGTCGATACTCAAATAAGTTGCACGAAAGATTTGCCACGTCACATGTGAAAGGCCTGGTTAGTTTAACCGATGACGGCTTGCGAGTCGAGTCAGCTTTGATTTTTGCGGCATAGCGGCGCCTGTGCCTCGTGATATATCTCGCTTTGACATAGTAGTACTACTGTAATCGTAGATAGGTGAAGAAAAAACAGGCCTTTATGCATTATGCCCGCTTGTTAGGACCAAAATGTGAAAAGAAATAAAACATAACGACCAAGCAGCATATCAGAAGCACTTGCAAACGTGCTCTTGTACACACACGTGCAGAAGATCCAAGCAAGTTCAATGGGTGTGGGTCCATTTTATTAAAATATTATTTCAATATATTTCCAATTAAATTTTTTTTTACACTATATGTATTATGAGATAAAAAAATAATCAAACAATATAATATATTCGCCTGATTCAATTTCACCGACACCCATGAATAAAAAAGATGAAATCTTACTGTAATTGGAACGCTACACAACTCATTTCTCACAGTAAAAAATGGATGTTTCTCACCAAAACAAAGAATTTCATCAACTGATACAACATGTCCCTAATTATGAATATCGAGTCGGATCTGAAGAGAAAAAAAATCAATATAGTGATGGAGATGTCAGACATTTAAATAATTAAGTAATATATCAATATTAATTTTTGACATCCATACCTATAGATCTAGCCGATAAAATCTTCAAATTATTTAGAACAAAAAAAAATATTGACAATCAATCTTTTGGCATTATATTTCATCAGCTGTTAGAATCACTTAACAAAATTCTCAATGATACTAAATTTCATTGGTAATATGTGATTTTTTATCCTCATTAATTAAGGGGCCGTAGCCGAAACTACACACAGGCAGGCAGCGTTAGCTCTCAACTCACCTACTTCTCAACTAAACTGTCCTTTCTGAGTAATACTAGTATATTGGTCATTTCTGGGGGCATATCACTTGGGCATTTGGATCTGCTCCTGAGAACAGAAACATTTTATGTGGAGTAAAATGACCTGGCTACTTACGACAACGTTTTAGTCTTCTTAACGGTATTGATTTCATTCATGAAGGAGCTAGCAGAAGGAGCTTGTGGGCCTTTTGCAAAGAAAACGATCATTCATAACTATTTTTGTTCTTCTTCTTTTATTTTAACGCATAGATCACTGTTCTCGAAGATATTTAAACTATATCCCATCATAACAGCATTACTATCATGCATGATATCAGACAGGGAGAAAAGGAGAGAGACCAAGTGTTTGGTTTTTATAGATCATTGATTTAACATATATAATATTAATAACATGGTTTCCTTTTTTCTCTTTTCTAACGTTGATGCATACCAAAAGTATCATTTGTCCATTCTTTAAAATCCGTATTTGATTGGACGTATAAAGTAGTCTTCTTATAAAAGAATAGTATATATATCTTTATCATTGAGATTTGAATTATCTCTAGAGAGTGAAATCAAGAATTATCTATAAAAGGTAATCGTTTGACTAATGACTTTGTCTACTCTATCAACACCCTAATATAAATACATTCATTCATTCGACATATATCAACCTAAAAATTATAGTAAAGTTATAAGATATGATTTTTATAATTTTTTAATATACTTTTTTAGATAAAATTATTTTAAATTTGAAATTTGCATCAATTCATATAACTTAATTTTTATCAAATAGAATGAGTAAATACTTTAAAACTTCAAGATATTTTGTACATATCTTATTTCTTTTAATGTTTTTAATTTTTAAAGGTGAAAGAAAAATTTATGATCACTTGATTAACAAGATTCTGATACCATATCAATGAATCTCACTTGAAAATTAGAAAATCAAATATTAATCGAACTCTTAAATTTTTATCATTGTTTTAAGCCAAAATAAGCTATAATTGAACTATGTTTTCATACAGAAAAAATATAAAATAAATAAAGAAGAAAATGAGAGAAAGAAATTAGCAAAACGTGCTTCTTAAGTATGATCAAAATATCAACTAAATCCAAAAAAATAAATTATTAAGTGTTCCAATAACAATTTATATTAATTTATTAACATATTCTCTCAATCTGATAAAAAATATACATTTACTTAAATAAAAACTATTTATATTGATTTTTTAATTATAAAATAATAAAGTTGTAGCGTTTCATAATTATTCGGTTCTCTAAAGAATAAATTCAATCAAACAAAAATTAAAAATTAAATGAGATTTAAAATTTAATTTTATATTAAGTCACTAATATACATATATAGTGCTAAAGTTTAACCACACGGAATTGAATATGTGCTGTAAAGGCACTTCTACATTGCATTAACTTTATACTAAAAAAAGTGATGGAGTAAGTCATTAATAAAAAACTTGTATAATATTTAAATATCAATACTTTTAGATATATGAATGAATATGTAATTCCAAAAAATAAATATATAAAAAGCATACATAACACTCTCCACAACTAAAGAAATTAATTATTGCTAGAGATCAATATTTATGTTCAATAATTCACTTACAATTTTATGGACTTTAACACTATCAATCATTTTTTTAAAAAAAAAAAAAAATTGATTTATTGTATGCAATTTAGACCACCAATTTAAAATCACAATGCCTAAATTAATAGCAGCATTTATTTTAAATTTGATAAACAAACAACCCTGGCTTTTTGACCCTCCATGTTGTGAGGAGCTACCTTATTATTATTTTCGGTCTATGATCCATAAAGTTTTATTTACTATTTATTATTTAAAACTGAAGGGTTTTATTCAGATTTGGCCTCTTTATTCTTCAAAGTATTTCTTTTTCTTTTTATGGGAGCCTCTAACCTTTTATTTTTCTTTCAAGCCCTACCTTTTATTTTATTTTATAATAGTCTTACCATCACAACGCCATGAATTAGTATGCCTACGTGGCACCTTTTAGTCGGAGTACTAAGTTGAATTCTTGATAATTCATGATAATCCAATAACTCTTTCATTTTTTAAAGTGCTATTATTTATAATTGTGGAAAACTTTCGAGACGATGTGTTAGCTTTACAATATAAAATAAAAGATAGATAAGGGATAGGTTATAGCTTAGTCTTTATAGTTTATTGAGATTAATATAAAAATATCACGATTTCATGATGATCGATCGATGTAATTCATTAACTTGAATGTCTCAATTATTTATCCATGAGTAATTCGTAAATTAGATGTAAGAAAAAAAAATCCAAAATTGCACAATTACCGGTACAGGCAATTCGTGGCCACAAAAGTTTCTTCAGACCAAAAGTCTATCCTATAGATATTTATTATATCATTGAACCGCGCTTATCCTATACTGCATATTAAATTAAATTTTTCTTGAATATAAAAATATATTCAGATGTTGTGTATATTTTTCTTGTAATTTTTTTTTAATTGTATGAAGGTTGATTTAATATAATTTAGTTGATTTTATAGATTCAAAAACAATTTATAGGTTCTATATAACCCGTAGAACATAGTTTGATTATTTTTTTTAAAATGATATATTTTTCAATATTAAGATAACAATATATTAGATTGTATTGAGTCAACTGAGGTCATAGGACTATAATAAACTTATAAAAAATAAAGTATGAAATTTAATTTCCAATCAACACAATATTAAAGGATAAAATTGAAAAAAAATCAATTAAAAAAGATCTAAAAAAATGACATGAATTAACCCGCGACACATGTCATAAAACCGAGATAACCTCATAGAAAGAAAATATAAATAAATTATAAATATAATAAATTAGATATTGAAAGATATGATTAAAAAAATAACACAAAAAATAACTTGAGTCAATATGTCAAACCCATGACCTAAGTCATCAAATTGAGATAACTTCATAAAAAAATGACCAAATTTAACCCGAGTTAACCTGCTAAATCTACAACTTTGATTATGAGATTGAGATAGCCCCATACAGAGCAAATCAAGGTAAATTACGAAGCTCAATTTTCAATTGCCCTTATCTGATCTAATATTGAACGATAACTTTTATAAAAACTCTAATTAAATAAATGACATAAAAATATATAAAGTCAACCTGTGTTAACCTCCGAAACACTATTATTGGGTCATGAGACCGATTTAACTTAATAAAAAATAAACCGTAACAAATCATAAAACTTAATTTTCAATCAAACACAATATTAAATTATTAGATTGAACAAAAGTAAAATAAATGGGTCAACTAGGTTAACTTGTCAAACCCACAACTCAGGTCATTAGATAGAAATAGCCTAAAAAAATAAAATCCAACATTGAAGAACCCGTGACCCAAGTTATAAAACTGAGATAGCCTCTTAGAAAAAAACACAAAAAATAACCTAATTTAACTGGAGTTAAAATATCAAAACCTACGACCTTGATCATGAGATCAATATATCCTTATAAAAAGCAAAATAAAATAAAATTATGAAGCTCGATTTCTAACCGGCTTAGTGTTGAATGATGAAATTAAAAAAAACATTTTAAAAAAATGACAAAAAATAACTTAAGTCTACCCGAATTAACTTATCAAGCACTATTTCCAGATCATGAGGCTGGAATAACATAATAAAAAGTATAACAGTCAATCATGAAATCTAATCTCCAATTAACTTAATATACATGATGAAATTAAAAAAAAAAGGTTAATTAAGAAAAAGAAAAAAAAAAGCTTGAGTCAATCGAGTTAATATGCCAAATTAAGTTAACTCGTCAAACCCATAATCTATGTCATGAGAGTATAATAATTCTATAAAAAACAAATCTAATGTTAAAAGATAAAATAAAAAAAGTATTAATTGAAAAAATTCAAAGAAAAAAAGGGAAAAAAGAATAAGCAAAACACTATTCAAACGAAGAGTGCTATGTGAGGAGGGCTACACTAAAACCCCTTATCTTTTAATTTATAGTTAATTAAAATATGTTTGATCAAGTTATGAGCTTGACCGAAGTTGAATTTTTTTTTAAACTGTTTTGAAAATTGATTGGGTAAATTCGAATAACCTAATAAGTTAATTTATGATCTAATTGATTTGAATAAATTTGGATGAGATTTGGCTCTTCTAAGAATTTTATTTTTAATTTTTATTCAAACAAATAACATTTTATTTTTTTTAATTTTTTAAAAAATAAATATCATTTTAATTTTATAAATTCAAAACAATATAATTTTTAGATAAATCTGCAAACCCACGACCCAGCCTTGCACCGACCATACTCTAGACCAAATGTAATAACTACAAGGGATAAAGACATGCCACGTGTAATCTTGCATATTCTGAAGGCTTCGTTTTGATTGGCATTCTGCGCGGGCGGCGGGCAATTAGCTTTGATAGTTTTCCCGTGCTTTTGAGGTATGTAACCCCAACCATGTTATCGGGCTCAAAGCCCAGTGTTTGTCAGACATCCTGTGTGATGTCTGCTCTCACGTGTCCTCAATCGCCACCAAGCAACAGAGGAGGAGAATTGCAGAAGAAGAAAGACATCAATTACCAGTTACCATATAATTGGTAATTGATTAAGAGTTTTATAAACTTTAAGAAGTAGATTTAATGGTTAAAGAGATTTTTTTTTCAATTCTAATTGTAGATTTAATTTTTGAAGCAATAAAAAAGATGAGCAAATCAATAAATAACTAAAAGGTTTCGTGTAATTTCATCAGTCATGTTGTTACCAAATTTTTGACCTATCGTTTTTATAAAATTTTTGAAAAATAAAAAAATAACAAAAAATAACACAAATCCAAAAAATATATTTTTAATATATTTACATTGTTTTTAGTATTTTCAACGTCATCTAAAAAAAAATTTAAATTTTCAAAGGTTTTTGAAACGTGTTCGACTTTTCACGTGTTTTTTTTAAAATCATTGATTTTTTTCTTTGAACCGACGTTGATATTACTCGTTTTCATAAATACAAAAAATTAAAAAAATAAAATTTACAAAAAATGAAAATTGAGAGACCAAGTTAAAAAAATCTAGTAATTTTTTTCTAATAAATAGTGGTCTCCAACACTTGCAGGGGAGAGGGGCAATTTTGAACTTTAAGAGGGGAGAAAACACAAAAGAGAACCCTAAAAAACTGAACTCTTTCTTCTCCCTAACCGGGAGCCGCCACCCCTTGGATCGGAATTTTTTCCTTCTTCTCCAACCACAGCCGCCAGCTCCCCCACACCTCCCCTTTTGATTTTTTTCTCTTCTCCCTCAAACGACCGACAGCCCCCCCTCCCCAGAGAACCCCTCTGCTTTTTTTCCTTCATCCTCTCCACAGGCGATCTTCCCCTCACCTCACGAGACCTCTCCTCTCAGCCGTTCCCCAAGTCCAACCACGGCTCCCCCTTTGATTTTTCCCACAGCCGTCTCTCTCTCTCGAGGTCGCCTTCTCTTTCCCTCTCCAGCAACGGCTGCTTTCCCTTCGGTTTCCACCCCAGCGGCGGCCGAACAGCAGCGCCGGGGCAATACTTTCATCATCTCCTTCAACCGGTCAGCAGCAGCCCTTTTCTCCAGCAACGGCGCCCCCAGATCCAGCGCCATTTCAAACCGAAACCGACGATTAGCCAACACTCCTTTCTCCTCCAGCTCCGGCGGCCAGACACGACCGAAGCACAGTCGACAGCAGCTTCCCAGTCGCCGGCAGCTACCTAAAACAGAGCAGGAGAAACCAAAAGAAGAAAGACAGAGACAGAGAGAATGCAGAGATAAAACAGATTTGAAAAAGGGGGGGAAGAACCGAAACTTTGCTTGCGTTGTTTTTCTTCTTTGCAGGTGACGTTACTCCTCACAGCAGGCGTGGAAGGGAAGAGGAGACGGAGTAGAGCCAGATCCGGTGTTCGGGTCTGTCTGCAGCGGCGGCGCGTGAACCGGACGCGCAGGCACTGTTCCGGCATGCAGAAGGTGTCCCCTGTGAATTCCAGATTTTTTGGGGCTGTTATTGTAATTTTAATGTAATTTTTTGTTTATTTGTTTTGAGTTTGTATTTTGAAGTGTGGATGTAAAAGAAAACAAAAGAAAAAACAAATAATATTAGAAAAAGAGATGTTTGTGTGTGCTTGTATTTTTTTATGTATGTTATTGAACCAAAAGGAGAACAAAAAATGAATTTAATGTTTTAGTTTATATGCACAAATATCTTAAGGATAAATAAAAATTATATTTTTCATGAAAATGTAGAACATGTATCTACATATATTTTGGGAACTAATAAATGATTTATAAAGCTTTAAAATTAGGCTAAAATTTTATTTTTAAAATCATATTAAGTCCACCAAGCAGCATAATATTTTTTTTAATCACAACTAGTTTTTTACCAGTAAATTTTTGATGAGACTAGTATACCCGGGTTTTGTTTTCTAGTAGGCGACTTTAACGAATTAAATCGAGTAAAACAAGAAAATGAAAAAAGCCCGATGTCACTTGAATTTTCCGACGTGCGACAAGTAATATATTCCTTCATACTAATGATACGCGAGATAATTAATTTTAATTCCAAAAACTTCATTTTAACCACACAACATAACTAATTAGCATCAGAGTACTTCCAAACTCAAAATAACGAAACTAAAACAAACAAGAGAAGCCATGATAGTATCTCCCAAAATCTTCGAGAAAAACTAGAAAGAAAAAGTAACGCCTGAAAACAATCTTCCAGTCCCTCTCCTCACCATTCAGCTGCGTTTTGTCTCCAATTCCTGAGTTTCTTCATCAAGCTCCTGGCCCTGGTTCCCCTACATGTGTAAAATTCACATATACTAAAGATTCAGCTCTATTTAAAATTCAGCTTTTAAGTTTAAGAAAGGTTAAAGAAATAAGCAAGTATCATGACTATATTTTATGATTATTTCTTCATGTAAAATAGAAATGGGATGCAAGTAATTATACAAAAAAATGAAAACATACATGTGCCCATCCTTGAGAGACATGTGATTGAGGCAACCCCATTGGATTTTCAATGGTCGGGCCTCCAGACCCCATTGTTGTTCTATATTGATAATCCGGTGGGTGGTGAGCAGGTAGGCCTGCCTCTCCAGTGCTAAATGTGTTGTTCGGAGTCATTCCGGATGGTAGCTGCGACTACAAAATTTTTATACATGATTACAAATAGTGATTTATATATAAAGAGAAAAGGAAAATGAGTTAATGTTATGTTAAAAGTGTTTTTACATTATTAGCAAAGGATCAAAATGTGTGTAGAAATATATTTATGCCCTTGATCGAAAATAAAAAAAGTTGGCTCTCTTTATTATTTTTATAGGAATCTTGTGCATATTGATCTTACATTCCTATCACATAAATGTTTTTTTTTCCAAGATTAAAAAAAGAAAAAAGAAGTCAGTATTCTATAAAAACATATGGTTGGACAGTTTTACAAGAAGCAATTCATTAGTCAGGACAATTCAGTAATTCTTTCTTCATGAAAAATAGAAATGGGAAGCAAGTAATTATAAAGAAAAATGGAGACATACATGTGTCCGTCCTTGAAGGAGATGTGATTGAGGCAGCCCCAATGACTCTTCGATGGCCGGGCCTCTTGACCCCATTGTTGTTCCAGACTGATAAACTGGTGGCTGATGAATAGGTAGCCCCGTCGGTCCAATGCCAAATTCAGTCATTTCAAATGGGAGCTGCAACTACAAAATTTTTGTACATAGTTATAGATAGTAATTTATATATAAAGAGAAAAGAAAAATGAGTTGCAAGCCATATTATAGAAAGAGAACAATAGTGAAGAGTTGCACCTGTGGGTTGAAAGATGTGCTTCCCTGACAAGAGTGTTGCAGGTGCCGTTTTTTTTATAGGCAAAAGAAATTATCAGGTTGGTTGTGATTTTATGATAATAGGTGAAAAATAGAAATGGGAAGCAAGTAATTATAAAGAAAAATGGAGACATACATGTTCCCATCCTTGAAGGAGATGTGATTGAGGCAACCCCAATGACTCTTCAATGGTCGGGCCTCTTGACCCCATTGTTGTTCCAGATTGATAAACTGGTGGCTGATGAATAGGTAGCCCCGTCGGTCCAGTGCCAAATTCAGTCATTTCAAATGTGAGCTGTAACTACAAAATTTTTGTACATAGTTATAGATAGTGATTTATATATAAAGAGAAAAGAAAAATGAGTTGCAAGCCATGTTATAGAAAGAGAACAATAGTGAAGAGTTGCACCTGTGGGTTGAAAGATGTGCTTCCCTGACCAGAGTGTTGCAGGTGCCGTTTTTTTTTATAGGCAAAAGAAATTATCAGGTTGGTTGTGATTTTATGATAATAGGTGAAAAATAAAAATGGGAAGCAAGTAATTATAAAGAAAAATGGAGGCATACATGTTCCCATCCTTGAAGGAGATGTGATTGAGGCAACCCCAATGACTCTTCAATGGTCGGGCCTCCTGACCCCATTGTTGTTCCAGACTGATAAACTGGTGGTTGATGAACATGTAGCATTGTCTCTCTAGTGCCAAATCCAATCAATTTAAGTAGGAGCTGCAACTATAAAATTTTTGTACATAGTTACAGATAATGATTTATATATAAAGAGAAAAGAAAAATGAGTTGCAAGCCATGTTATAGAAAGAGAACAATAGTGAAGAGTTGCACCTGTGGGTTGAAAGATGTGCTTCCCTGACCGGTGTTTTGCAGCTGAAAGTTTTTTATTAGCAAAAGAAATTATTGTTAGTTATTAAACTTGTTTACTAGAATTAATAAGTATATTAAAGTAAATAATTAAAAAATAAACATGAAAGTTAGAAATACTATGAAGTTTGTGTTAGTGTTAATGAGTTAAATGGTAATTAAGAACTTTGAAGTTTGTAAACGACATTGTACAATGTTTATATTTATTGTATGGATTCTGATAAAGAAAGGTGTGAGATTACTATTAATTAGTGTTTTGTATTTCAGCAAAATATGTTGGCAGAATCAATTATGACTGTTAATTAAATCCTTCCTCTGTTATCGAGTGATAGTGTTCCAACCGTTATTAGGTTGATGGGAGAAGTAATGGGAGAAGTAAAAGGGTTAAATGCAGCTCAGTTGCAACCTTAGGTGATGGATTTCCAGATGTTAATTATGAGAGAATGCACAACAAAAAAAAAAAGATCCCTACATTCCATGCTATAACCAGTGTGGAAAAGACGATCACTATTAATACTTCTAACCATCTTAATTTGTCTCATCTTTATGAAAAATCTGTCAAGCACAACAAGCCGTGTTGAAAGGTGTGCTTCCATGGCCAGAGTTTTGCAGCTGCCAAATATTGTTTACAAGCAAAATAAATTATTAGGTTGGTTGTGATTTATGATAATGAGAGAAGCAAAGCGGTTAACACAACATAGTTGCAACCTTACAAGCTTGATTTCCAGATGTTTTGAGAAAATATACAACATCATTCTATGTTACAATCACTATTAATACTTTTAACCTTCTTAATTTATCTCATCGTATTCACGATTTTGTTTCCTTTCGTTTTAGGCTTGTGCCTTTTCGGTCTTTCTCTATTGATTTATTAATAGTTTTTATATATATAAAGGCTTTTGATTCACAAGCGTTTATGTTTCCAACTGCATGTCAAAGGATATATGCATTCTGCCGCATATTAGTCCTAATAGTTTGTTAACAGTGCATTAAGTTTCAGCTTCGACAAACAATTTCATTTTAGCGTGTTCATATTATGGAGTTGTTTTGTGTAAACCAATAATGTTTGCATAATCTAAACCGTTGAAATGGTTACAGTTTTTTTTTTTAAAATCATTACTCAAACTACCATAAAATTATCAAATTCAAAAAAAAATATTCAATCTTAATATCCAACGAAAGTAACAACGAAACATTTCCATTGGAATTTCTAACATAGTAGAGAAAATAATAATAAAAAAAAACAATAAAAATTGCAATTCTATTAGAAATTTGACACGACAATATTTTTCAATGGATATTTCATTAACAAATTTAAATGAATTAAACCCAAAACTCTCTCGACTTCTTCTTTCTATCCTTCTTCTTTTCTAAAAGCAGCCCCTCCTCATTTTCTAATAAATACGACCACCATCCTAAAAAATTCAGCCAGTACCCCAACCACCATCTATCTTCTTTATATTTATCAATAGTGTTAGCATTCCTGATCTCTTGTTTTAATTTATTGTAAGACTTTGCGACACCAAGTAAATAAATATACTTTTTTTTTAATTCATTTTTTTTTAGGTTAATTTATTAAAAAAATTATAGTATTTTTTATTTATATATTTAAGTGTTTTACAACTTTTTCCTAGAATTTTATTGCATGAATATATAAGGTGTATATATGTTAGAATTTTTTTGGGATTTAAGAGAAAACTAATTTTATTTTTTATTTTATAAAATTAAGTTTAATTTTATAACTTAGGTGTGTTATTATTGAAAAAATGATGGGTTATTCAATTGCGATGCCACTTACATTTTGTCGAGTTAGAAATTTAGAAAATTTAAGAAAATTGATAATAATTAAAAGGTATAAATTTAGATTGAATAAGTTTAAATTAAATAAATAATGGATAGTTAGTTGAGTTATTATTTGTTGTTAGTTTTATTGTTTAGTTTATATTTTGATGCAAAATTGGTTTTATAGAAATGATAATTAGTTATTGGATTATGAATTTATTTTTGATAAAAATTTAATTTTGAATTGACAGTTATATTATTAATAAATATTGTTATCAATATATTCTATATAGATTTTATAATTAATGAATTATTATTGTTCTTAGATGTATTGAGATTTTTTGAAGGATTATAGATAAAATTATAAAAAGTTGAGGATTTTTATTAATTTATATTTTTAATTTAAAAAATATTAGTGATGGTGAAACTAAATGTTCATGTGTAAATGTAAGAATAAAAAGTTTCATTATAAAAATGTGATAATACATCTACTTAAAAAAAAATCTTCAAAAATACTTATATTGATTTGTACAAAGAACCATGTTTTTATTATGAAACCATTTTAAAAATAATAGTTGACTCAACTTCTAACTTTAGCAACATGTAGGGAAGTTGTCGATAGAAACACTAACGGAACTTAAATCCTCGACAAGCAACTTGTTGACGACATGTTTTCGTTGGCAATTCCATTAATATTGTAATTATCGATGAAAAGTTTTTCTAAATACCAAATAATATTCTATCAATATAAAAATAGAATGATACCAATCATATATTTAAATAATTATCCAATATTGAACACAATTCTAAATATCAAATTAAATTCAATGATGTGGATTTTAAAAACATTATCTAGTAAATTAGAAGATAAAAATAGAAAAGAGTAGCATGGAAGTAGAAGGGCATCCTTACCAGATGACCACTCAAAACCTGTCCAGCAGAGCAATTATTCTCTCATTTTTTGAAGTCATCAGCTTCACTGATGTTGCGATGTTGAGCGGCGTTTTTGCAACTGAGTTGCTTTTCCTTTAATGACGTTCTGTAACAGCAGCTTAATTTTTATTCGGAGCTCTTTAATCGTGTTCTCGGCTTGAATCATCTTACCCTGCACAAAAATATATATTTAGAAAAGAAAATAGAGTAATTATATATAAGGAGAATATTTACAGAAATAACACAAAGGAGAATATATACCTTCTTTTTTTCACGACATTTTTTGTCAGCTATCCTTTTCTTTTCTCGCTTATCAGTTAAGCCAGAACTTCCTACAAGTTGAACATTCATGGATGCGCTCTCTCTAGAGAAAGTACCTGCATCTATATATATAGACACACACATTTCTATTCAGTTTCTAGTGAACATGTTTACTTGAACATTGAACTCTAGAAGAACAAAACCCTTATTAGGAGATGCATGTCAGATTGCTAAGACAAACATGTATATATAAAGGTACGTAAGAAGCACTGGGTAGAGCCTTTGGAAGCCAATGATGAAGAACATTGTACACGTACGTTCATGCATATCTTTATGGATGAAATGAAGACTTAATTAGTACAACGGTTTTGCTGTTGTCCAAATTTCGGACCTGAACCATAACTATTAGTGCTGAAGATAGAGTCTGAACTATAGCCATGATTCCCACGATTGTAGCTACGATTACTCTATCTCCAAACCCCACGAAACCAGCCCCTTCGTTTAGTACTAGAACCAAACTGACGCTGCCTAAAGAATGCAGATGGCTGCTGTGATGGAGTTGGTAACAGAGGAGCTGTTACAGCAGGATGGAGTGAAGCCTTATAGAGAAACTCATGGGTGAGGAGATGGCTATAGAGGTCTATGGAAGAGATGGGATTAGCCTTAGTGGACAGGCTGGTTACCAAATCCTTAAAATCGCTGCGCAACCCCGAAACACATACAAATTAAATTCGGCCATGAATATTGGTCTGCTAGTGGCAGCAAGTTCATCTAACTAGGCCTTAGTCTTCTGTAAATAAGTGCTGACAGAGTCATCGTGTTGTCATAAATCTTGGAATGCACTGTGGAGTTGCATAATCCGTGAGTTTGAAGGGAAAGTAAGGGTAGTTTCCAGTGTTGTCTAGATTTCTTGAGAAGTTTTACAATTCACAACTAGATGCAGAATTTCTGTGAAAAGCGAGGATAAAAAAACACTCATGATTAAGTGATCTTGTTGTTTCCATGATAAATATGAAGGATTAACTAATGGTAAGGATGTGGCAATAGATATAAGATGAGAGGGAGAACATGGCGAGGTGCGCGCCATCAATAAAAGAATACACACCTGACATAAAAAAAAAGGTTTCATCTGCATCTTTTAATACAAGAAGTTGGTATTAAAGAGTCGTAAGGAGATTACTTGTTGTGTATTAGCAAGAGGAATGATGACAGATCTATTCATGATATCTAGAGAAGAGTTCATAGGAACTATGCTGGCAATAGCACCTGTAAAAGAGGATTGAGAGATTGGTGCAGCAGCAGCACCATGTTGAAGTTCATTACCATCATTATTTAAAATCACCTTTTATCAATATGATATTATATATTTCATATAAAATATAAGATATTTTACGTTTCCACAAAATAAACGCCTCCTCCTAAGTTTGAAGTCTTTAAACACATACCTTATAATGTATTGACTCCAGTTATATATTTTAAAGTTTTCTAAAGTATTAAAACAGACATTAAATGGTTGTTTGTTTATTGTTATTATAGAAATGCATGCCATCAAAACAATGTAATAGATACACTTTTTTTCTAGGTGGAACTGAACTTACTGCTCGTGATCGGGGCTTGGTTCATTTCTCGTTTAAGCCCATCATGACCCATTGATATTTCTCCAATAGTATTGAACTGCAAAATAGTATTGATCTGCAAAACAATGAAAACAAAGCATAGCTTAACACTACTATGTGACCCGCCGCGATGCTGTGGGTAGAATTTTTTTATTTTTTTATTTCAAAAAAATGAATATATTACTTATATATATATATATATATATAATTATAAACCAAAAAAATTTATACGCACATCTGCATTTGCAATTGGAAAATCGGCATACGCGCTTGCCCCCTGCACATCAGTATTTTGTCCTGCATTATTGTCCTCCAACCAGCTAACAATATTTCCATATTCCTCATCTGCGTTGACCTCCAACTGATTTTCTTGCCATTTTAAACGGTCATTTTCACGCTCCAATTCACCATAAATTTTTTCCAGGCTTTCGGCCGCTTTCATAATTATATCCTCGTTTTTCTGCACAATAAATAGACTAGTCACGAAGGAAACAAAAGAAAGAGCACCAATTACGGAATAGAAAGGGAGTCTTAAAAAATAATCTCAATCTAATAATCTAATAATTTAAGTTATTAGATGAGTTTCAAGATATAATTTATATTACTCTTTAACACACCCCTTCAAGTAAAAATTATTTAGACTTAAAACTTGTATAAATCTACATTATATTATGTTTAATTTTTATCAAATAAATAAGGATAGTGAGATTCAAACTTGTGATCATTTAATTATTAAAACTCTGATATCATATAAAAAATTATCTCAATTTAATAATTTAACTTATTAGATAAGATTGATGATATAATTTATATTATTTTCTAATAAATAATAGCCAGTCATTATACCTTCCTGTTCATGTTGTATCTCTTATCAATCTCCCTCTTGCTTAATCTTCCTTCTATAGGTGGAGCTGATGGACAGGGTGTTCGATGATTCACGGATGAGATCTCCCCTGCGATAATTCTGCCTGCGTGCAGTTTGAGTTTCCAATAAAGGTTTTAGCTTCAGCTGCGTTTAAACTAAGAAGAAAACCTTTAAAAACTTGCGTTAAGGAATAAGGATGCCAATGAGAGCTTCAAGCGGGTGCTGTATATGTGTATAGTAAGAATTCAAGGAGCCATCCTTCATTTGTTTTTTTTTTTTTATCTTTCCTTTATTTCCCCCCTCTGCATATGATTTTCGTTTTTTCCTGGTTACTTCCTGTATAGAAATCTCTCAGGACACTGCACCTCCTACCTTAATAATACGTGTCATCAATAAGTTCATTTTTGAATTTTTATTCCAAAAAATTTCAATTCTTTAAACGTTTTCTAAATGAACCGTCAAAACATGAAATGTCAACTAAAAATTTAAAACTTTTTTTTGGAAAACAAAACACTAAAATCTTTCGAAACAAATTTATTGCCTCACTGATCGAAAGAAAATTGAGTTAAAAAGAGAACCCTAACAATTGACATGCTATGGAAAATAAAAGATGATGATATATGCATTATTTTTTCAGCAGAAAGTAAGGATAGTTGTGCTTGAGTACAATAATTACTCTTAATAAATTTATGGCTGTGAAGGAGAGAATGAAACATTGATAATGTAAGATGCTAGAGGGTACCAATGAAGAAAGTATGTGAAAAAATAAATTTTTTTGGAAAGAAAATATTAAATATGAACTTATTGGTCAATAAATATATAATAGGAAATTTTGTTGTTTTGCTTTTTAAAAAAATGAACTTGTTGATTTCCTTTTCAATAATAAAATAAGGCTTGTAGCTCACGGCTAGAAAATTTGTATTCACGCAACTGTGCGTTTAGAAATAAGATAAAAAAAAAAAACTATATTATAAACAAAAAAAATTCATTTCAATCTTCGCTCATCTTAAATTTTAAATGTTGACATCTTAAAAAGCAATCATGAAACCTATCTATCCTACTTTAATCCCACTGCAACAGATCTGGAGATAATAAGATATAGGTTGATCAAATGATTAAAAAAAAAAGGTAAAGTCCTTTATATACTCTCTAGTCCTGGAACATGGAATGTCCATGGTTCCTCTTTGGTTGGAAAGCCGAAAACAAAGGGAATTGGTGGCGTTTTTAAGTGTGTTTTCTCATGAACAATTGGTGCAAAAGAGTCAAATGAAGCTGAAGTATTTGCAATCAAGAAAGCAGTTAAAATCAGTTAAAATCGTTTAGCTCAAAATCAAACCTGCAGATCAATATTGATCTATAGATATAAACACACGTACCTTCAAGCTCTTGGTCAGATGGATCCAGCTCCTTCTTATTGGCGTCCATAGCTTGCTAGAATGGAAAATGAAGCAGAGGACGACGTAAGAAAGAAAGGCTAGCCAATATTCAGAGAAAGTAGGGAAGATGTGAATTTCATACGGAGACTAAAAGTGTCAATAAAAAGATGAAGGCTGCGAGGAGACATCTTGGAGACATTGTTCGAGATCGACACCCCAAGGTCTAAGAGACATCTCGGAGACTTCGTTCGATATCGACTAGCCTAAGGTTTCAATGATTGAAGCCATGAAAAAAAACTTCATGGACTTTTCTTTGGGTAAATAACGGGCCAAAGCCCAAATAAAAAGGCCCGTATGAGGGTTTGGTCTCGAAATGAAATTTTATTGTTCAATTCTGGCCACATGAAAACCTTGAAGGTTAATGCTGAGCAGTTCAGTACAGAAATCTCAGACTAGTTAACGAAAGAGAAGGGACATAGTTAGAGGAAACCTTTGTTTTGTCTCCTCTCTTTTTATTTGATTTTGCAAGAACGAAACGGCTAAACATCAGATCAAAGTAGTTCTTTATGAGCCAAGCTTTCAGTATAGACTTGTACGTACCTTAATTATCATGCTCCAGTGTTGTCCGGACCTCATCTCTTTCTTGCAGCTTGTCATCTATCAATCATATATGCAACTCCACCGCTGAAATCTTCAAGCTGCAAGCTTTGAATCACGCCTGGATTATGCATTTTAAACTGCTATAGCTAAACTCCAGCATCTCTGCTGCTGCTCTCTTTTTTCTTGCCTTAACCTGTGTGCATTTTCAATCAAGGGAAGGACAAATCAAAGTTAGAATCGAAAGAATTGGAGAGAAATCAAATTTGTAGCGGTTAAAATTACTTGCATATTCTCAAGGCCAAACTTGATCTGGCTTGTTAAAATTAGTATTCACCATTGGCACCAGCAGAAACCTGGATTTTTTTTCATAAAAAAGAAGAAGAAAGCAACCTGAATATTTGAGTTAGTGATGAAACTGAACAGATCGTCCACACAAAAACTAGTACCAGTACCGGGGTAGATGATATGTGGCTGCAAGGAGATATCACAAAGTTACAGGACAAAAAAAAAAAAAACGTTGACGAAAGACTTTAATAAAGAATGACTACGAGTCTACCATTTGAAGGCCCACCATCCATATAGTTTTATTTTATTTATCCGTATAGCTTAAATAATTCCATAAGAGAATTTGAAATCGTGATTTCGCAGTGCAAAACAATCATTTATCGAGACTCAGAACTTGGTAACCATCTCACTTGAGAAAAATTCATGTTCTTACCTCTCAAATATTCCCTACCTCTCCCAAAAACTGAACATCAGGTGCTGGATCATACATTCATGGATCAAGATAATATAATATGTGTCTGCTCTCAATGAGGTGCTAAATATCTGCATGTGAGTACTTGCACAAGAAGAAGAAGAAGAAGAAGGTAGCAAGCTGGGGAAGCAAACATAAATCATATTATATCGTTACGTTGGAACTTGGATATATTTGAATCGAGTTGAACAGCATGAACATGGAACCAAATACAGAAGCATGCTTAAATTTTCTTTATTTTTAAGTAGTAGATATGTTTTTGCTCAAATGCTACTTGACAGTACTGGCAATATCCTCAACATTCGTTGTTCTCGTCTGCATTGGAATCTCTACAGTGTTAGCATTGGATAAGAACTCTCCCTTAAATTTTTATATTCCTGTTAGTTCAGATCACTAGCTGTGTATTGAATTAAATTTTTTAACGTGAAAAAAACATTTAAGCATTGCTAGTATGTTTTTTTTTTTTTTTTTAAAAAATATAATATTAAATGATAAAATTAAAAGATTAACAAATATTAAATTATTGAATAATAAAATTAAAAAAAATACATATAACACTTTTAATTTTAATTTGCAATATTTTATGACCATGTCTAAATATTAAATTATCTTTAGTGTTTTGTTGTTGGTAATGTTATTATTGTTATTATTATTCTATATAAAATGAGTTCCTAAAGAAATTCAGGTAATTACCCAAATTATCGTGTTCTTAGAAATTCTTAAAAATCAGTTAACTAAATTGATTGAGAAAATTTAGATAATTCAAGGTTTTATTGAATATATAATTCTTATAAATATAATAATTAGTTAGTTAAACAAATTCAATAATATTTAATTAAACTAAATTGCATATAAAACATGACCGACAACTATTTTCTCAATCGTTGTCGAAGATTAAATAGATTTTTAAAAATGTTGTATAAATTGTTTGTTTAAATTTTTTTAATTTTTTATTTTAAATATATTTAAATAATATTTTTTAAAATTATTTTTAATATTAATACATTAAAATAAATTCAAAATAAAAAAATTCAAAATTTACCCCGGAAAATAAAAAATTGAAGGGACAGACTGCATAGGCAGCTGTTGAAGAAAAAGGAATGGCAGAAGAAGAAGTTTTTAATGGAAGTAGAAGCGGTGCTGGTCGTGTACGGCGACGATTGTGCAATTCTCGATTATTTCCCTCCTCATCTTCACCTCCACATCAAACCCAGAACCGTTGATATCTCCTCTCAACAGGTCCACCACTCTCTTTCCCCTTCTTTTACTTTTTGGGTCTGCTTATTTTTTGGTTTTGAAGAACAAAAATCGAGAAAAAATTGTCTGGGAAATAAAAACGATTCTTATCAAGGTGTGTTAAAAGTTGATAGTGCTGATTCCTTTGAGCAAACCCATTTATTTAGAATAATGATTCTAATTTGTTTATTGTATTTTCGTAGAATATTTTTGTGTAAGGATATAAGAGAGGTATTGGCACTATGAATTGGAAGGGAAAATTGCACTAGTTTTATTGCATATCAATTCTCATAGCTAAAAATCAGCTTAAGGGTTCTTGATTTCGCATCCAGCTGTAGCAGTGTGAATTATACTATTAGAAAAAGATTCATCCTTTTCCGTCTCTCATTGCATTTAAGGGTATGCGTCGGTTTTTTTTTTTCTTTTTACCAGCGGTTGTAACTTTTTTATGGAGATTGATGACTGTTTTTGTACTATTTCTTTTGACACAGAGAAGAGGCATAAATAACTGTTCTATAGGACTTCATTGTGTTTTTCTCTCTGTTTGTGGAAGCAGTTATTGGGATAAAAGCAAGGCCTGAGGTATTTTACAACATCAAGGAGATGTCAATTTGTATGTATTTTCTGCCTAAGTGGTGAAAATTATTAGGGTTGGATGCTCCATGTGTGCTGTTGATTGTTTGTGAAATCTTGAATACCTTTGTTTCGATACTATATTTTGTCCACATTCCATGGTAGTATCCAAGCAAACCTCTGCATATTGATCTCATAGAATCCAAGGGTCTTGATGGAGAAAGGCAAAAGCAATTGATAACTAGTGGACAACACAAAGCATGTGAACTTTCCTCCTGTTTGATGCTTGTAGCACTTTGCGAGGTAATTGCTGCATTTTTCACATAACAAGGATTTTTTCTGCATTGATATTGTTATTCTATATTGTGTTAACGAATTGAGAAAACCATATTACTTGCCTCGTATTTGATAAACAGTAGAAAATCCTCATCTTAATTTGATTTTTTTTTCCATTTGTCATATATCTGTCGGTAGTCTTTAAGTAATTGGCTGTTCTGCAAAGTAAATGCATGCGCTGTAATATTTGGCTTGTGCCAATTAGCATTAAGATTGTGCTCTGATGCTTCTTATTCTTTCTGTTTAACATTTCAGTTGAGGATTTGATATCACAATCCCTGCTATTTTCAAGATATGAGCACAAGTTTGAATTGCCTGCAGTGCTAAAATAGGTTGTTGGTGTAGAATCATCAAGGTAATAAAAGATCCTGGATTGTAATTTAATAATAGTTTTTGGCAGAATCTATATGCACAGTAACCAGGGTGAAAACACATTCATGGCATGCTATTTTACCAAGTATTGTGTTTTACTTGGACGCTGCACCAAAAATAACAGTGAATGTCTATTTACTAGATTTCCAGCACCTTGACGGGAATGCCTACAAATTGCCCAATCTAAAATACACATAGCTTCAGCAGTGAATTTGCGTATATTTGCAGTTTTTCTTTGACTGATATATAGAAGTTGCAAAGATTCATTGATTCTACATTTTTAGGAAGTGGTGGAGAAGCTCTCTGTTATGAATCACCCAGATGGTGATTGTCCTCTGTGTTTGTACCCTTTAGTCCCAGATGATGAACAGCATGAAGCCTTGCCATTTATGAAGTTGATGTCTTGTTTCCGTTGCTTTCACAGGTAGAGTTCTGATTTATTTCTTCTAGATGATACTATTACTAGGTTTTAGTTTTGATTTTGGTCTTTAAATATCTTCCCTGTCATCCTTTTTCCTTTTTCTTCGAACTATGGCAGTGAATGCATTGTCAGAGACATGAGACATGGGAAATCAGAATGGTATGTCTTATAATTGGGTCGCCTTGTCCTTCTACCGGCGATGCGCTCCTGATCTTAACTGGCCGGGCCGGGCCTCCGATGCTGTTACTTTGAAGAAATTAGAGTGCTCAAAGCAAACCTATGCTCTGGATACATTAGCATGGGATAACATCATAGGATTTCGAACCTATTGTGTTGGTCTTTGGGATCGGAGTAATGATTAATAGGGACAGTCGGGGGCATTCGTATTTCATAGTCAGAGATGAAATTCTTGGATTTATGAAAGATGAACAACTGCGAAAGCATTTGCAAGGATGTTTTTATTAATTAAGAATGAAAGTTGGGGTTCGAAGACGATCAAATACCGTCCTCGTCTCAACCATAAACGATGCCGACCAGGAATTTGTGGATGTTGCTTCTAGGACTCCGCCAGCACCTTACGGATGTTGCTTCTAGGACTCCGCCAGCACCTTACGAGAAATCAAAGTCTTTTATAGAACATATGCTGCCTGGTTATTAACATTTTTTTAATCAAGAAGACATTGTTTATTTAACTACCATGCTATTAATTTTTCTTAAAACAAACTGGGGTTATGAGATGTGCATGGAGTATTGGAAGGAAAAATGGGTAACTGTCCAGTTGACATCACCTGCTCAGACAGTAAACTAAGAAACCACTGAGCATCAAGGGAAACAAAATTCGATGGTTCATTAAATAGACCTCGTGCCAGAAAGCCCAGGAACTCAGGCAAGAGGGAGCAGGGAGTACAAAATTCAAGAAGATCAGTCAGGCAGTGGGTCAGAAGAGAGAATGGTACTGCAGACTAATTAGAAGGTACAGAAATTGTGGCTTCTTTTTTGAAATTGGTTTATGCTAAAATATCTAGGGAATTGAATATTCATGCGAGCAAGCGAGAGAGATGCAAGCTTGCGAGGTGCAGTGTGATTTGTTATGTTGGTGAAAATCAGCTATTATGTGTATTCCTTTCTTCCATGGTGCTATCTGTAAACCGATTTATTTTTTTGAACTTGGTTATTTTCTTAGATAATATTCCTTTTCTTTTCTTTTTTGTTGTCAATTTAAGTGCTATTATTCCTCAACCATAATAATGCAAACTTGGTTAGTTCAGAAATGTTAAGAGCATTTGCACTTTAATCTTATTGTTTTAAACAGTTAGGAGTTATATTTTGCCCAGTTTGATGTGCATTAAATTAAAGATTAAGGTATTGATTTTTTTTTTATTTTTTTCACTTTAAATTAATATTTTTTTAGTATTTTTAGATAATATACGGATATTAAAAATAATATTTAAAAAGTAAAAAATATTTAATATATTTTTAAATAAAAAATATTTAAAAAAACATTTTAAATCCATTCTTAAACATGAAGCCCAACGGGCAGAGGGAATGATATTGGATCAAGTCTATAGCAAGCCCAGGGGATGCCACGCCAAGACAATACACGTCTGATGCAACATTGTTACACGACGGCCTGCGGCCTGCTTTTTGGTGACAAATCTATGCATTTCCCAGAAGCGCAAGATTCTCCTTTTCCTTTTGCAAGCAAGGGTGTTGAAATGAGGGTTCTAATTAGAATACTCGATGGTTCAAACAATCAGATTATAAAATTGTAAAATCATGAAATTTCATAATCTGTGAGTAGTTCTTGTATATATCAAAACCTTAAAAAGTAAAGTATAAGAAACCATTCTTATGAGCAAAATCATTCTTTCTGTATCAAAATCTAGTTTATGACTAGTAATTAGCATGTTGCAATTGAATTTGATGACATATATTATGTTTGAGGTCGTAGTTTGAACTTATAGCACAATTTGATATACTAATTTAAGTGTACAGAGGCAATAACATACTTTCGTTTAGTTATTATATTGGAATAGAATACACAAAGACAAAGATAAAAATGATATGTTTTATTATATTTAATGTTTAAAAGTAATGTATCAATGTATTTGATATTGAAATGTATTTTCCTTTTAATGTTTATGGTTAAAAAAATCAAGAGAAAAAAAGTCTAATATAAAATCCATGAAATGTTTTTTTTTGACAAATTGTCACGTTCAACTTGATTTGATAGGTCAATTCGAGATCTAGTTGATTTTGAATTTAAATTGGAATAAATGCTTTTCTTAAATAATCTTGAAAATGATACAATTCAACTCAGTATAACTCATGATTTGACTGTATACCAGGTCATGCGGCATATTTGGTTTTATTACTTTCATTCACATTAATTATTCACAATATGCGTTGACACAACGCTTTTATCAACTAGTACATGAATTTGTAAGAACAATTTAAAATTTTTTTGACCAAGTACTTGTACAAGACAGTCCATATTATTACATCACCGCCTCTATTTTTTTTTTTTTTAGAATAATTAGTTTTCAAGTTTTGAATTTAAGCTGAATTGCTCCTTTTTTTTAACATCTAATATAAATTGCTCAAATATTGAATCCATACCTTAGTTTTTCTATATAATCGCTAAAATACAAATTGCACATCATTTTCATTTTCATTAACGCAAACATTTGAAATTTCATAAATGAATTTTGTTCAAGTTAAATGGGTTGGTCTTATATGGTTAATTAATCTTGAAGGATAAGACAAGACTCTGAGAAATAAAACTTTTATAAATTTCTTAGTGTTTATATGAATAATTTGTCGTTAATCAAACTAGAGCCGAGAAATCAAAGTTGCAACGGATTTGTGGGATGCTAACAGTAGTATGAATAAGAGAAAACAAAGAAGGCAATCTTGTGGCCCGTGGTGATTGTGAAAGTGATCAAAAGAGCACTTTACAGGCTTTACTTTGAATCTTCTGGTAAGAATGCTTACTTTGAATTTGACGCCGGCTTTTGCTTAACATGGGATTTCGTTTTATATCACTCGAAATTCGGGGTACTGGTTTTGAAGAATGTCGACAAAGATAGTTGAAAATCCCATGTTAATTACGTAAACACTAACGGGGAAAATAAATCGGTGGAAATTCGGACATGTGGGGTCAGTAGCGTGGACTCATGATGCATTGCACCACAAGAGTTCCTTCACTATAAATCTCAAGATCCATCCACTTGCAATCCAAAGGAAATTGCAGTCGGGTTTTTCAAGTTCAAACCATTCATTAGTTTCTCTCTCTACCCTTTCGGGAACATTGAAAAGTTCTGGTAATCAACTTCTATTATTGCGCCTCGAAGAAGATGACTTTCATCATCATTTATTATCTTGCTCTAATAATCCAAAAACACCACCATCTCTTTCAATCAATCCCAAGCACGATTCCCATAGCCACTGGGATTCAAAAATGACACCACATTTTCTGTTGGACAATGAAACACTCGTAGTGATTTATGGCTCCCACTAGTTGCAGAAATGCTGTAAAGGAGGTTAAAACACAACCGAATCTCGGCAACCTTCTAAAAAGGAAAGCATATAGTGCAGTACCTAAACTTTGCTGTTGCCCCATGATCTGGGCAGATCCTGCTCTACACCTTTTGTTATGATCACTGACAATGATCCAACTTGCAAAAAATAATGCAGGGACATGATGAGAAGGCATTTTGCCCCAGGAGATATAACGGCCATGAAACTCAGATCCGACACTGAGTATGATCTCAATTATTGTCCAAATTGTGGAGAGAATTATGAAGAAAATAGGCTCATTGCAACCGTGAACATGCTAGAATCATCCGTACTTTTCAACCTGCGCCACACACTATTTTATCAAGCACTAAGATGTGTTACAGTTGAGCTATATTACATTCCCATGCAATTGTGTTTACCGATTGGCAGACGGTGAGCTGTGTGGATAAAATACAGAAGACTTGGATTGTTCAGATTAGCAGCAAGAATAGACTAATTAGAGGCTGGAAGGTCAAAACCAAGAGAAGAAGGGCACTTGTTAATCACAACTCACAGGATCTTCTTAGCCCCACAAACAATTAAAATAATAAAAATAAAATTTGACAGATAAAAAAGTTAAAAAATAATTAAATTAAATTAAATTAAAAAAATTAAAATTTCATAAATTATTTCGAATAAAAATAAATAATAATTAAAAAAATATGGACCAAATATGATAGATAAAAATTTTCAATTAAAAAAATAACAAGACTAAAATTAATATAAAAATCAACTTAAATCAAATTCTAATGGATAAAATTGAAAAAAAAAATTAAAATAAAATATATAGCAATCAAAAAATCGATAATCAAATTTGATATAACCAACAAATAATATGATTTTATTTTTATTTTTTCACAACCTTTTAAAACTATTTTTTGTTCAAAATTAAAAAAAAAATACTTTTTTAAAATCAAAACTAAACTTTTTTTTAATTGAAATATGTTTCCATTAACCAAATTGTTTTAGCTTGGTAGTCGCATGAGGTCTAACATATGCAATGAAAATGGTGGTTAGGAAACTGTTTTTCTTGAGGCAAAAGCAAAACACACTTCAGAAATGAGAATTGGACCAATAATGGGATTTTTCCCTTCTCCATCTCTCCTATTCTGCATCCAACTGGGGATTCGAGCGGTCCCAAGACAGAGGAGGGCAAAGTTGCTCGGCCACCAACCCATGAGAATCCGTTGTTCACATCAACCTGGAGCCATAGCCCATTTCTAATTCAGTAAACACTAAAGAAAGTGTTCCCACATCAGGAAACTAGCTCGTTATTTGTGTGCTTAATTTAAAAAAGAAAAGTCCCCCACCCCACTGGAGAAGTAGAGAGCATCCACAACATTCCACCTTCTTACTACACCAATTGCTATCTATGCAAAAATCTATCAAGTCCCCTCGATTTCACTCTTTTTTGTTTAAAGATCAGCAGATATTTCACTGCCCAATCAATATATCTTACCCTCATTTGCCGTGAAATGATCAGTGAGTCTCGATGAGGCCAGGTGAAAAGGGTGCTCCTTGGCACAGTTCCTTTCTCGGTTTTCTTGGTCTATATATTGGAAGGCTAGAAATCAAAGTCTCTCTACCTTTTGAGCAAAATAAAAACTATTTAAATTGGATCTAATCAGCTCATGACCTTCGTTATGTACTTGCCAATGACTTGAAAAAGAAAAGAAAACGGAGGTGAAAGTCAAGAAAATCGAAGGAAACCAAATGAAATCATCTCCTGTCTTGTAATGATTTCCAAAGATTAGTAGGAACCGGGGGAATAGACAGCTCCAGGAATTTATTTCTGAACGGAGATAGTTGCTCTTTCTCATCTGTCACTTTCTACCGCAACTTTAACCGTTGTTTTCGTGAGTGTTTGGCAGTCCTGAAAAGTATTTTTTAAAAATTTTAAATTTATATTTATATTTTAAATTAGTATATTTTTTATATTTTTAAATTAATATGCTGATATTAAAATTAATTTTTAAAAAATAAAAAACACAGTTAAGAGCACTGCTTAAGCTTAGCGATACTGTTAGGACAACCCACGAACACTTTGCTAGTTTCTACATTGAACTCCGTCTCAGTCTACCTACAAGGAGGGATATATTTGTTTTTTTTAAATAGTGAATCTTTTTATTAATATTCTTATATGTATAATCTAGATTTATTAAATTTCAATCTAAAACTCGTTTAAAAAATAAAATATCATTATAAAAAAATCAAAATAGATTTTAATCATATTAAGAGTTGCTTGTTAAGTCATACCGAATTAAATATTATTTAATTTAATTTGAACTAAGTTAAAGAGTTACTGAGTCAACCGTGTCGGGCAAGACCCACTTTAATAACCCTGCTATAAAAAAACTGCCGTCGATACGCAAATAAGTTGCATGAAAGATTTGCCACGTCACATGTGAAAGGCCTGGTTAGTTTAACCGATGACGGCTTGCGAGTCGAGTCAGCTTTGATTTTTGCGGCATAGCGGCGCCTGTGCCTCGTGATATATCTCGCTTTTACATAGTAGTACTACTGTAATCGTAGATAGGTGAAGAAAAAACAGGCCTTTATGCATTATGCCCACTTGTTAGGACCAAAACGTGAAAAGAAATAAAACATAACGACCAAGCAGCATATCAGAAGCACTTGCAAACGTGCTCTTATACACACACGTGCAGAAGATCCAAGCAAGTTCGATGGATGTGGGTCCATTTTATTAAAATATTATTTCATTATATTTCCAATTAATTTTTTTTTTACACTGTATGTATTATGAGATAAAAAAAATAATCAAACAATATAATATATTCACCCGATTCAGTTTCACCGACACCCATGAATAAAAAACATGAAATCTTACTGTAATTGGAACGCAACACAACTCATTTCTCACAGTAAACAAGCGATGTTTCTCACCAAAACAAATAATTTCTCACCAAAATTAAAGACACTTTGGTACGACAATTGGAGTGATTTTCTTTGCTTTAGGACAGGCATTAAGTGTAGTGCATGCCTGCACTTATTTAAAGTCTTACTTATGGACAAGAAATTTCACTTGCCCATCTTTTGTACAGGAGAATTTCATAGGCTAATAGCTCTAAACGTCTCATATCTGATCTCCACACAAGTGTGTGCTATTCAATCATTCTGATTATTATTATTATTATTATTATGAGAATTAGATAATAAAGATGTCCCTTGTGCCAGTTACATAACACACAGGCAGGCAGTGTTAGCTTTCAACTCACCTACTTCTCAACTAAACTGTCCTTTCCGAGTAATACCAGTATATTGGTCATTTCTGGGGGCATATCACTTGGGCATTTGGATCTGCTCCTGAGAACAGAAACATTTTCTGTGGAGTAAAATGACCTGGCTACTTACGACAACGTTTTAGTCTTCTTAACGGTATTGATTTCATTCATAAAGGAACCAGCAGAAGGAGCTGGTGGGCCTTCTGCAAAGAAAACGATCATTCATAACTATTTTTGTTCTTCTTCTTTTATTTTAACGCATAGAGATCACTGTTCTTGAAGATATTCAAACCATATCCCATCATAACAGCATTACTATCATGCATGATATCAGACAGGGAGAAAAGGAGAGAGACCAAGTGTTTGGTTTTTATAGATCATTGATTTAACATATATAATATTAATTACATGGTTTCCTTTTTTCTCTTTTCTAACGTTGATGCATACCAAAAGTATCATTTGTCCATTCTTTAAAATCCGTATTGATTGGACGTATAAAGTGGTCTTCTCATAAAAGAATAGTATATGTATCTTTATCATTGAGATTTGAATTATCTCTAGAGAGTGAAATCAAGAATTATCTATAAAAGGTAATCGTTTGGCTAATGACTTTGTCTACTTTATCAACACCCTAATATAAATACATTCATTCATCCACATACATATATCAACCTAAAAATTATAGTAAAGTTATAAGATTTGATTTTTATAATTTTTTAATACACTTTTTTAAATAAAATTATTTTAAACTTGAAACTTGCATTAATTTATATAACTTAATTTTTATCAAATAGAATAAAAATGATAATATTCATCTCTAGTAAATACTTTGGAACTTCAAGATATTTTGTACGTATCTTACTTCTTTTAATGTTTTTAATTTTTAAAGGTGAAAGAGAAATTCATGATGACTTGATCAATAAGATTTTGATACTATGTCAACGAACCTCACCTAACAAATAAAAAATTAAATATTAATTGAACTCTTAAATTTTTATCATTGTTTTAAGCCAAAATAAGCTATAATTGAACTATGTTTTTATTATATAAAAAAAATAAAGAAGAAGATGAGAGAAAGAAATTAGTAAACCGTGCTTCTTAAGTATGATCAAAATATCAACTCAATCCAAAATAAATAAATTATTAAGTGTTCTGATAACAATTTATATTAATTTATTAACATATTCTCTTAATTTGATAAAAAAAATATATATTTACTTAAATAAAAACTATTTATGTTGATTTTTTAATTATAAAATAATAAAGTTGTAGCGTTTCATAATTATTCAGTTCTCTAAAGAATAAGTTCAATCAAACAAAAATTAAATATTAAATGAGATTTAAAATTTAAATTTATATTCAGTCACTAATATACATATATAGTGCTAGAGTTTAACCACACGGAATTGAATATGTGCTGTAAAGGCACTTCTACATTGCATTAACTTTATACTAAAAAAAGTGATGTAAGTCATTAATAAAAAACTGTATAATCTTTAAATATCAATACTTTTAGATATATGAATGAATATGTCATTCCAAAAAATAAATATATAAAAAGCATACATAACACTCTCCACAACTAAAGAAATTAATTATTGCTAGAGATCAATTATGTTCAATAATTCACTTACAATTTTATATATGGACTTTAACAATATCAATTATTTTTTAAAAAATTGATTTATTGCATGCAATTTAGACCACCAATTTAAAATCACAATGCCTAAATTAATAGCAGCATTTATTTTAAATTTGATAAACAAACAACCCTGGCTTTTTGACCCTCCATGTTGTGAGGAACTACCTTATTATTATTTTCGGTGTATGATCCATAAAGTTTTATTTATTATTTATTATTTAAAACGGAAGGGTTTTATTCAGATTTGGCCTCTTTATTCTTCTAGTATTTCTTTTTCTTTTTATGGGAGCCTCTAACCTTTTATTTTTCTTTCAAATTTATCAAGCCCTACCTTTTCTTTTATTTTATAATAGTCTTACCATCACAACGCCATGAATTAGTATGCCTACGTGGCACCTTTTAGTCGGAGTACTAAGTTAAATTCTTGATAATTCATGATAATCCAATAACGTTTTCATTTTTTAAAGTGCTATTTTTTATAATTGTGGAAAAGTTTCGAGACGATGTGTTAGCTTTACAATATAAAATAAAAGATAGATAAGGATAGATTATAGCTTAGTCTTTATAGTTTATTGAGATTAATTAAGAACTATCAAAAATAAATTAAATACTCTCTTTGCTAGCACCGATGAAAGTTCACTTTTCTTTCTAATTCACTTTTGCTTTCTCTAATGCTCAAAAAGTAAAAAGAAGTAAATTAAAAATATCATAAACTTGAAAATGGAATTGAGTGATGATTGTTAGGATCAGTTTGATCTTTGCTAGGAGGCTGAGCAGAATATTTGAATATAGTTTGGTAACGTGTCTATATTCACAGAGCAATCAATAATATTCAGAATAGAGAAAGCTACAACTACACAATAATGGAAGAGAAAGAAACTCAACTCAACTCAACTCAACTCAACCCCCACCTCTTTCACCCAGTTTGTCACTACAAGCTGCTGCCAAGACAGCTTTTTCTATCTCTTTTTTTCTCTTGCATGCTCATTCAAATTGTGCCTATTTATAATTGAAAATGAGAAAACACACATCCCATTTCCATTCATGATTCCTCCCAACGAATCACCACAAATCCTCATTTCAGCGCTTTGCTAACCCCTTTCTTCAACCCTTGATTTTGTGAGTAATTCTCCACAGTCAACAATAACCAGATTTTAAAATATAGAAATCAGATATATATTTTTCCTTTTGTTTTTGCTGAAATCATGACGTCTAAGTAATTGATTGTGTTAATCTATATGGACTGGTTCATAATTTACTCTATTTATTTGGATACAGGACTTCTATAAGCTCACTCAATACATGTGGGGAGGCTGCATTTCTTCGAAAACGATAGCTTTGAACATGCTAGAAGATTTAGAGCTGATCTAATTTGTAATTATCTGCTAATTGTTTTGCCACAACCAAATCCAAAATGTTTGGCCTGAATCCAATAATAAGATGAGTCATCTTCAAAAGTCTATATACAAAGCAAAACCAGCATCTCAAATTCATAGCACGCAACTAAAAACCCACCAAATCAGGCAGGATTACATGAATGGACTTTCAGCTGGCTATATTGACAATACAACACATGCATCTGTACTTTTTTTTCTTTATCTTTGATCATCAATGCATATGAATGCTGAAGGGATTTTCTTCATATATCAGAATTCATTGACAAGAAAAACACAAAAAAAAGCTGTCGACAAAATAAGGATTTGTATAAGAAAACACATGAAACCAAAATGAAGAAAGAAGAGATAGATAACGATTACCTGATTCGGCTAAAATATGCATGTTGTGGTACACACACACACTTTCTTTTTCAACCATTGGATTTAAAAACACATGAATTAATCCTCAACCTTTAGGTGTTCTTCAACACAGCCATTGAAAACATGTGTGTGTGTGCATGTATGTCTGAGGACGATTTCTTGCACTAAAATCGAACGATTTCTTGCAATCATGTTTGGAGATAATCCATAAATAAATAATGGTTTCCAAGAAAAAAAGAAAAACAAAGTAGAAGAGAATTTACAGATAGATCTCAACATGAACCATTCGGGAAAAAAATTAAACGTTCACGAGGAGGCTTGAAGATTTGAAAGATGGAATCAACGTGTGAAACTGTGAGACGTGCAATGATATTTGAGATTTTTTAACGTAAACTAACAAAGCAGATTTAAAGAAGAGAACTGTTATGATACCTTGTTTGCACCAAACAACTGTCGTGACCACATGGTAAAGTGTTCATGCAATAATCACAATCTAATAATACCAATCACGTCATCATCTCCTTCCCTACGTTATAACACATGGCATACGCTGCTTCCATTTGAAACGGCTAAAGCCGAGCCCATCTAGCGGGGGCTAGTTCAAGTGAGCTTCGATAATAGTCATATAAGAGCTTGCTTGGAATCTTACCGAGTGGTTAACCTATTCATTTTTTTTAAAAGATATTTATTTTTAAGAAAAGAGTTTTTTCACTCAACTTGTCTAGAACAGATTATATATTGATTGGTCATCGAGTTAATTATCTGTCGGATCTAATAACTAAAGCTACAATATCATTGATTAATTGTAATTTTAATCCTATTTTCAATTATGTTTTTTTTTCCGTGACTACATTTCTTCATATTGTCGTCCTAACTCTACCCTCTTTTTTTCCCTTTTCTTTTGGGTAATTTTATAGTTCTTCCATCGGCAGACAATCTTTTTCAGAGAACTATTGTCACATCAAATAAATAAACAAAAAATGTTTGAGAATTAACCATCCATTCTACTATTTTAAATAAAATTCAAATTTAATTATCGAATTTAATAATAACAAACAATAATTGAAGTAAGATTATACCACTAAATAATAAATTAAAGAAGGGTGAAGATATGAAAGAAAAAAGGATTTTATTTTTATTTTTAGTTAAGAGTAAATTATGGTTTGATTTGACACTGCCTTAAATAGCAAAAGAAAACAGATGGAAGACTCATCAGATTGGCAGTACAAAATAGAGAATGGGTGAATGATAAGACAAGAAATACAAGCAGAGGGTCAACATAAGATAAAACTAAAAATAGAGAGGCCGATCATACACACTACTGATCCACAATATTACAGTTGGATTTCTCATTACTATGCATGTAAGACTCGCTCGCCTGGTAGGTCAACTTAATATTAAAATTACCTCCTAAGTCAACTTAATAAAATTATTGATGGGAATTGGCCCCCGTCAACAAATGGAAAAACCTGGGTTTTTCCCCAAACAGATTTAAAAAAATTATATTAAAATCTGAGTTGATTTATTAACTCATAAATCAACTCGCTTAAGTTGAGATTTAAGTCTTAAACCGGGTCGAAAGGTACCTTTTGGGCTCAGTAAATCCTTTCAAGCTCGATTGAAGGTGGACCATTGGATTTGATTCGAGCCCATATTTGGTAATCATCACGTCGGTCGTCGCTTCCTTGGGATCGTAACGTAGTCTTACCAGTTAGGACGGCTTCTCTCCTTTTAACTCGTTGCCAATTGCCATATTTGGTAAAAATATTTTTCGAAAATCTCCTATTTCCAATTGCTGGTATCTGCTCTAATAAAAACTAAAAGACACCATTTACAATTATAGGCTTACTACAATTAGGCTTTAATTAGAGGTATTGTATGGAAGCATATGGTTTGATGGTTTGCAGGACAATCATTTTAAAACACGTACAAATAGAAAACAAGACGGTTTTTTTATAACTTAAATAATATTCTACATGGTGTTCTAATTGCTCTCGGTGATTGTTTTAAAGTTCAACTAGATGAGATGAAGAAAATAGCAAATATTTCAATTTTTATTATATATTGAAATCATATATGGTATATTTATTTTGAATTCAATATTTTAAATTAACTGAATATAATAACATAATAATATCCCAAACTTTATGTATTTATCATGTATATAAAAGAACCTAGTTCTCCAGAATAAGCTCAAATACTATAAATAAAAGTTAAGTAGACCAAAGCTGTCTTTGTAAAAATTCCCCTCCTCTGGTTCGTGTTTTTTTTTTTTTTTTTTGAAGTTCAAAAACTAAACGCAAGAACCCCTCTCTGTCAACATTTTCTCTTTCTTCCATGCCTCCTGTTTCTCTTTCTCCCTATAAAAACGACCCTCCAAAACCCCTTGAAGGCAACAAACACCAACATCGAGAACTTCCTTCATCTCCATTCTTTGCCTCTTTCTCTCCTTTTCACATCTGAAAGAAGAAAAAAAATCAAGTTCCTCTCTTCCATATAATACAAAGAAACCAAAATCATGAGGTCTTCTGTTGGACTTGCAAAGCCATGCACAGTCCCACCCACTAGAGACATGACATTGGAGTGCTGCACTCTCACTCAACCCATAAAAATCAGCAAAAAGTTACAAAACCAACCTCTAAAAAATTGGGAAGGCTTGCTTGACCCGGTTCGCCATGAATCGGCGACTGCATCCCGGCCGGTTAAACTAAGACGGAAATGGATGGAGTATCAAGGTATTCGAAACTGGGAAGGTTTGCTCGACCCTCTTGATGATAATTTACGTGGAGAAATTCTTCGGTATGGACACTTTGTCGATGCTGCATACAAGTCTTTTGACTTCGATCCTTCATCACCCACCTATGCAACCTGCCGGTTCCCAAAGAGCACATTGTTTGAGCGGTGCGGTAAACCGGACACTGGTTACCGACTAACCAAACATCTACGTGCAACATCGGGAATCCAAATCCCACGTTGGACTGAAAAAGCACCTAGTTGGGTGTTTACCCAGTCCAGTTGGATTGGATACGTAGCCGTTTCTCTAAACAAGGCAGAAATTGCGAGGCTAGGACGCAGAGACGTGGTGATTGCCTTTAGAGGTACTGCCACTTGCCTTGAATGGCTGGAGAATCTTAGAGCAACCCTGACTCAACTGCCAAATTCAGATTGTGAAAAAAAACGCTCGGATGATTGTGGACCCATGGTAGAAAGCGGATTTTTGAGCCTTTACACTTCAGGAACACCAATGGGTCCTAGTTTACAAGAAATGGTGCGTCGAGAGATCAAAAGGCTACTCCATACCTATGGTGATGAACCTCTTAGCTTAACCATTACAGGACACAGTCTTGGAGCTGCACTTGCTACTCTTGCTGCTTATGACATCAAGACTACATTCAACTGTGCGCCACTTGTGACTGTCATTTCTTTCGGAGGTCCACGTGTTGGTAACAGGAGTTTCAGACAACACCTGGAAAAACAAGGAACGAAAGTCCTGCGTATTGTAAATTCAGATGATGTAATAACAAAAGTACCTGGATTTGTTCTTGATGGGGAGAACAATGTGCCAAACAAAGGAGACCTCAATATGGCAAGCTTGCCTAGTTGGATCCAAAAAAAGGTGGAGGACACACAATGGGTCTATGCAGAAGTTGGCAGGGAGCTAAGACTTAGTAGCAAGGATTCTCCATTTCTCAATAGCATCAATGTAGCAGCATGTCATGATTTGAAGACTTACCTGCATCTGGTGAATGGATTTGTAAGCTCCTCCTGTCCTTTTAGAGCAAAAGCAAAGCGTTTTTTCCTTAGTAACCACCGTAGATAAAATAAACAACGACGACGACGACAATAATAATAAAAGAACAAGAAGCCTATGGAAGCTAGGGTTTAGGATATCCGTACATAAATCAAATAGTACTTTGTTATGGGCAGGTAGAATGAAATATTCATTTTTTCCCCATAGCTGGCGTTACCCGCCAAATGCGGGGGTGGGCATTGCCATTCTTTGTTAACAGACGTTGAAAATTGAATCCACATGGATTTTCCTTCCCTGAAACTAAAATGCATATTTCATCAAGTTTCTTGCCTCCGTTTAATCGGACTTGGTGGATCATTTCTTCCCCTTCTCTTTCTCTTTAGTATGTATATTATAGAAAAGACAGGAACGTATTTTATATACAAGATAAGATAAAACATAAAATATAATATTTTTTAAATAAATATTTTTATTTTTTAAACATGATGAAAACTTGTCAAATATCTGTCATTTCAATCTCAAAACAATAACTCAAAACTACTAATAAATTTATGACCTTGTCAATATTCATACTCGTTTTTGTGCGTGTTTAGGAATGTGGTTTTGATTGTTTTTCACTCAGAAAAACATGTCAATAATATTATTTTATTTTTTAAAAATTATTTTTAAAATCAACACATCAAAATAATTTAAAAACATCAAAAACATATTAATTTAAAGTAAAAAATCAAAATTTTAAATTTTTTTAAAAATACTTTTGGACCACAATGCCCAACTTCCCCTTTAAATGATGAATACACCTTTTTTTACCTGCTAAGGAAATTCGGTCCCACAGCAGTAATCTATACAGTCGAGAGCAATTAGTTTGTAACCACCAAATTACCCCTACATCCAACAGTATCTTGAAAATTGCCCGTCAAAGACACCGACCCAGAGCTGCCCTACCACATGCAAGAGCCGTCCATTCCGATCACGCAGAACCGTTAATGTGGAAATTAGTGACAGTCCTTCACTATACAATAGCATTAATGGAAGTTCCTTCAAGTTCACCACTGTAAGGCTTAAAGTGTCATTGTACAAGTATGTGCTTAATTATTTCCAATTATAATTGGACTGGCGTAGAAGTCTGATCATTTCATGTTTCTCGTTGTTGGGTAGGTCTGTGTGCAACACAATTTTGTCCTTGCTGACAATCGATCCTCCTCTCCATAATGTAAGAGGATTCAATCAAGTATAGTTCTATATATATATATATATATATATATATATATATATATATATATATATAATCCATTTTAGTACTGTGTGGTCTATATAGCATTTCCGTACAATAATAAATGCAAGAACGTAAAACATCAGCATGGGATATATTCAACATAGTTAGTGATGATAGACCAAGAGCATTATTACCTCAATAATTTTGGAGAATCTCCTAATTCTGCGCAAAAATCCAATGCCTTGTAACCCAAAGTTGGTCTATATGACCGAGTGATATATAAGAACAATGCAAGTCAACGTCTTGGTTTAAGGTGCCGTACATATATGGAGGATGCCGACAGCATTTTAAAATTCAAGAAAAAAAAAAAGGTCAGAGACTGGGGGGCCTCTGCTCTTTGAAGGTATTAATTTAGTGTGATAATATTTTATTGAAACTTCATATGACTAAAACAAAAATCCTAACTCTTGTAATTTTTGTTAACATAGGAAGTCTGCCTATCGATTGTGGGCAGCATTGTTTCTATCTTTCGAGGTAGATAAGACTGCAAAATTTATACAACTCAATCATACATATGTACACTAATTATGGAGCTATCCTATTTTCCAAGCTAGAGATGTAGGACTAAAAAGTATAGTCTAAATGATAATGCAATGATAGCAAGGATTTGCTTTGAATGATGTCCAAGAAAACCTTGTGAGAGATGAATATAGCTCACCAATTAGTATCTTTTAATAGATAATAGAGAGATAATTAGATTTCAAACTCTACGTACGAAACGCGACAAACATTTTAATTTATTCTAACTTTTCAGCATTGAAAGTCTCTGCGCACGAAGCAATCCCATCTTTAAAGTTAGGTATGCAGTTATTAAAAAGCCTAGTCTAGATTGAAGAAAGCAATCATAATAAGTAATTGCTGCGAGTGGTGTCAAAAAAAAAAAAAAAAACGGAGTAATAAATATGGTTTTACTAAACGATTTGTGTTCGATCCAAGAGACACGTCTCCTGGCTAGACTTTCCTTGCTAGGAGAAGCATCCTTGCCGGCAGTGGCTTCAGAAAGGATCCCACCGTCCAGGTGTATTGAAGAGAACAAAGCTTTCCTACTCGGCGCTGTGTCGTCCAGGATGAGACTTTATACTTTATTAGAGCAAGAGAAAAACACAGGGTGTCATGCAAGTCTCTCCTCGATATAGCTACCGCTCAACAACCACCTTGGAATGAAGACACAAATTAACGTGATCTTAGACTTCAAGAATCGAAGACATTTTTAGGTTTCTCTTGCAAAATCAATTCACAAGAAAAGGCAAGCAGCCCCACACAAGAAAGAATGCAAGTCAAAAGCGATTTGACATGTCTAAAATGGTTGACCTTTTCATTTGCCTATTGGTCCAGGAAAAGGGCATTCCATGTCTGTGGCTATAAGATTTTGGCGTGCCTCGGATTTTATTGACGGCAAGGAAATGAACATGGGATGATTAGCCTCTATTTGGTATTGTGTAATAAATGAGAACACAAGATCAAATGACGGCAAGGAGATTTTTTATTTATTTAAAATTAATTTGTTTAAATATTTTAATCCATGAACACAAGATTTAATTGTGCTTTGAGATATAATGATCACGAAGAAAATGCCAACTTAATACAGAACAAACAGTCCGAAATCTGTTAAAATAAGAACGATCGATGCCACGCTAGGTGAAGGTAAATCTTCAGTAAGTATTAGAGTGAATAATTCAGTCTGTTTTTATTTTTATAATTCAACAGATTTATTATTTTGTTGTGTTTTCAATGACTTTGTATAATATCCGTTTTCTTCAATATATCTTATTTAAAAAACTTTATTTAAACTGACATGGTTATATTTTTATTTCAAAAATACTACTTGTTTGAAAAAAAAATATTTTTTAATTTTAATGATCAAGTAGTTTTAATCTTTTTATTTTAAAAGGCATTTTGAGAGAATTTTTAGTTATATCCTTGTATAATTCAAGGATATTTTCTAAATAGAAAAAATAATTTTAGATTTTTTTATAAAAAAAACATATAACATATAATTAGTGAACTTTGTCAATCTAATTATTTATTTATATATAAATATTTCTAATAATCAAACTTCTTCATCAAAGACCCTAGAATTCAAAATTCAATTCTGCATTATTACAATATTCTGACTAATTTATTTTAATGCATTTTTAAATATTTTTTTTAACAAATACTAATTCATAAGTTTTAATTCTATATTTTACACACACAAGGGGAATACAAATTTGTTAAAAGTAAAGGATAATCTCTCTACCATCCTAATTCACGTGATCTCTTGCACATTGCAAGAAAAAAATCATTTGGCGCTATCAAACAAGAAAAAGAGAAGGGAAATAAGATGCTATCAGCAATTAAGGACATAAAAATTGCAATGGCTCGCAAACCAATATGATCGCCCGCTATAGGAAGTCATGTCAGCAAGCAGTAAACATCATTTCTTATTCGAAAATGATAGGATACGGCGATACGATATTGTCATATGATAATTTTGTTGGCCCGAAAAAAAGAAGAAAAAAAGGTGGCATGTCATAGTTTCTAGATGGTCCCATAGATTTGAGTGATCGTGTTTCTTCTATCTATCCTAGTTTCTAGATGGTCCCATAGATGTCAGTCCTCATTAGTAGCATATTCCAAAACGTGACTAAATATCTTGTGGTAACGTTCATTCATGTTAAAATATATCTTTCATTTCAACCCATCAAAAAACTTGAGCAATATATACTTCTTGAAAACGGCCATCGCAACTAGGTCGTGAAAAAAATGCTCGCGGCCTTGGACAAATTTAGAGAACGTTGGTATTTTTATGAAGATTGTCCTTTCAAGTTACTACCCTTGTATTTGCAAGTATTAAAGGCCGGCGCCTCTATTCGTGGCCTTGAAGGGGAAACCGTGTGTGCAACGACTACCTCATACAAATTAACTCACTTGCCGGTGGATTTCAATGATATGTGTGGTACTATCTTGTCTGCAGGTGCGGACCTATAGCATGTGATTTAAGTGTATTGCCACCCCAAAATTCTAAATTTTCTTAACAAATTTAATACCCTTCACCCCCATAAATTTTTATTTTTATTTTTATGTTTACTTGACTAATCTCTTATAATCTTGAAATTAACAACCATGCAAGCTTTCAATAGTATTGAAGTTTGTTTCACTCAAATTGATGATCTCTAGAGAATAAACTCAATACTTGATCAATTGAGTTACACCCTTTAAAATTATTAATTTATGAATTTTTAATTAGCCCTCTCAAACTCTCAAAAATCATATATTATTTAACTGGGACATCCATCCTAAATTTCTGGTTCCGTCTTGTTAGAGAATAATATAAATCATATCCTAAAACATTACCTAACAATTTAAGCTATTAGATTGAGATGGTTCTTTGACATGATATTAGAACCTTAATGATCAAGTGGTCACGAGTTCAAATCTCACAACCTCCATTTATTTGATAAAAATTAAACACAAGGTAATGTGAGTCTGTGCAAGTTTCAAGCCAAAGGGCTTTCACTTGAGGAGATGTGTTAGAGAATAATATAAATTATATCCTAAGAGTTTACCTAACAGCTTAAACTATTGGATTGAGATTGTTCTTTACCACACCCCTACTTATTTAGATAATCATGCTACACTCTATTGGATTTTAAAGATAGGGTAAAATTATTATTACATTATGCTTCGAAGATGGGTGGACATGGCCTTTTTAAAGTTTAAAAAAAACGTTGTTTTATTTGGTAATATTTTAAGTGTTTAAAATAAAAACGAAATATTATAATTACTTGTAAGTATTAAATGACTCTTGAAAAGCACTTCAAGGACACCATTACCGACCTTGTAATGACAGTTAACGCACTTGCCCTCCCCCCTCGCCAAATCAAGCTACATAAGTACTGTTCTACAATCTTCACTTCGATTCATTTTCAAGCCTGTCTTTATAATTATGCGAGAACCCCACTTCAGATTTTCTAATTCCACTCCCTAATCTAGATGGGACAATGCCAACCCTGACCTCCCACTAGCCAAATTCTTACATCAAGTAATTAAACTCGACACGGTTTATTAATTTTACGTTAATTGTGGAACCCTCCATCCATTTAACTTTGTATATAAGAATGAAAGGGACTTACCTTGTTGCATAAACTTCACAAATAGAAGAGTTCGGTCAATGAGCTCCACTTGGCAGAGCATCCCTCGATGTGCTAAGAAATCAAAACTGATAAATCTGCTTCCTGCATCAAAACAAAGCAGATCTGCGACTTCAAAACGCATATAACAAATCTATAGTCTATTCCAAAAAAACAAATCTATAGTCTGAAGAATCAACCCACCAAACTTGGCCCATGAAAGAGAAATAATTCAAAATCAAATCTTATATGAAGATAGTGGCAATGCTAGAAGAAGACACAAAAAAAAAAACGGCGTTCATACTGTAACAGTAATGAAATCACGCCTAACGCTTCCCCTCCATTCTGTCTCACTTTCATCTAAGATTTTATAAAAAAATGTACCCTTTGTAATTCTGTACAGATCTCCTCTCTTTTTCCTTGTAAGAGTATGTCTTTTGCAAGGGTAAAACAAGTGCAATCATGATGTGTACACGAGATCTCCAGCGAAATCGAGCCAATAAATAAATTAATGCAGCATGCCATAATATGGTTCACCTGAGGCAAATAACATCTCAAATAGAGTACAATATCAAGCCAACAGCGCAAATCTCTCTAATCCAAAATTCATAAGATTGACCTCTAAAGCGTCATAAGAACGGAAAATACATACAATTAGGTGAGAGCCTGAGATGTAACACAACAGCCAGGCAATATCAAAGAAGATAGCATACCTTCTACGAAAAGGACGTGATGGATATTATTTACGAAGGTGTGATCCTCGTTAACCAAAAATCCATGATTTTGGATGAAAACAACATCCTCAACCATCATCTTTATGCACAATATTTGGAGAAAGCTTTACAAGGATCCTCTAGATAAAGGAAAAAAGAAGATTCATGTGACCCAACATCAAAGTCTTGAATTCACCTAGTAGAAACTGGCAAAAGAGTCAGGCTGAACTGAAAACGAGATTGATTTTTTATTTGATGGGAAAGCTACTTTCAAGGTCGATGTTACGATAGTCTGCTCAGCTTTTGAATTTTTGAACAAAAGGCGGTGGCAAATTATTAGTCAGAGTATATGGCTGTAATGCAAACTGATGAGTAGGTGGTTCCTAAGAAGAAAGATATCTGTCTGACAATGAATATATCAATAGTAAAACTCTAAGGAGATTCAAAGAAGACCAGCACAAATTAAAGAATGCAAGAAGTTTGGCACCATTATTGAGGCCTGTTCTTGTGACAATGAAAAGGGATCAAATCAGAACCTTGAGAACTTAGAAACCATCTTCTCCCTCAATTTCTCTCTTTCTCTCTCTTTTTTTTTTCTACCTTTCTTTTCTTATAGTTAAAATGTATTCCATCAACCTCCTTTTGGTTCATTTTAGATCTAAATAGTTACATTGTTGTTATTATTTCCCTACTCATAAATACAGCTAAAAATCTTGTGTTTGAAGATGACATATCAAAACTTAAGCATATTTGATGAAGAAGAAAATATTAGATGAATTTATAAAATCTCAACCTCTTCTCTTACCTTTTGTATGAATTTGTTATACGTGTGCTTGTTTTTTATACACTATGCTGGGATTAGTTTTCCACACTTAATTACTTTCTATTTTACTGTATTTTAATTCTTATGATGTATGATTCTGTATTAAGTTAAATATTTTGTATTGATATCTAATTCTATTTGGATCCAGTTCATTATATGAAATTAAATTTAGTTAAAAAAAACAACAAGCTGAACTTCTTCTATGAGCTTCTCCTTTGACGAAGGCACACTGAGTTATGGGATAATAATGGTTGAAGTAAGTATTTAAATATATCTGATTGTTGCGAATATAAATATTAATATACAATGTCTGAATATTTAAGATTAAATTTACCATCATATCGTGGCCACACAACAATCTTGTGTTTTTAATTCCCGAGAGGTATTTATTCATAATTTACAATTTAATAAATTTAATATACAATACGAGGACGATCATAATTCAACTCTTGAAAAAGTATTAGTTCAGGCCAAATTAATATTTATCATACGACTTCATTTGGGCTGTACAAATATGGTTCAAATGGTTCTATCACCCTTTGTTGTCATATCTTTGCAATTAATATTTTAATCACTAAATCACACAAATTCGTCATACGTTGTTGTTCTCGAATTTTAATAATATATTTGATTGGAAGGCTATCCCGAGGTAGAAACCAGAACATAATCCTAGGTCATAATGGGTTAGGAGAAGTACTCAACTGTATCCCTCCCTCGAAAATCAAATATCATCCCCCTTACGCTTTCTAGCTAAATTGACCCAATGTGGTATTTACCTTTGTTTTACTACCATTAATTAACCGGTTTGTTACTGCAATTGCTAAGAAGCTATCACTATTACAATGGTGTTGTGCAAGACTTTTCTGTAAAATAAATACTCAAGTTAAAAGATGTGAGATGTGTCCATAATAAATTTATATTGTTAAACTAGTTAGTTTACAAAAAGTTTTTTTTTTTTGGAAAATAGTTTTTATGAAAAGTAGATATGACAAATAAGAAAAATTATAATTAAAAAAAGATTAGAGAAATAAATAACAATTAAAAAAATGAAAATAAAAGTTGATATAAAAATTAAATTAAATTAAATTTTAAAAGATAAAACTGACAAAGAATAAAAAAAAATTCCAAATAATATATAGCAATAAAAAAATTAAGAACTAAATTTAATATAATTAATAAATAATATAACTTATGTGATTTTTTTGTAACTTTTTAAAAATATAATCCGTTCAAAATAAAGAGAAATATATTTTTAAGAACCAAACTAAATTTTGTTTAGACTATTTTTTATTTATTAAATTTTTTAATAAAAAAACATAAAGAAATTTAGAAAATCATTTTCTATATATAATATAATATATAAAAAGGTGTGATCTTTTACTTTTTAAGATTATTATTTTTTTTAACACTGCGACATGATGTCCTTCGAAATCCGACAAATTTAAAACAATATTTTAAATAATGAAACAAAATGGATGCCAGCAAGCAAATAATTAATATTCATTTGGTCATCACGCCTACAATACGAGACTAACAAATTCATGTACTGTTATGACGGTGCTACGTACCTGCATGTATTTGCAACGTGTTCGCAGCCTACAAAGAAGGCTGAAAGTGCATGCTTTGCTTTCTTCTGCCATTGTAAGAAGAAGGGAGGAGGATATAGATTCAATGGAGGAGCTCAGACAGATAGGAACAAAAATAAGTAGGGATGGGGTAAGCAAGTAAGATAGTGTTTGAAAATGTGGTTGAAATCTTTTAATAAATACTAGATTACATTTAAAAACAAAACAAATAGATAATTGTTATAGAAATATTTAGTAATTTTATTAGAAGGAAAATTGAAGAGGGTGCCAGGATTATTTTCTAAACGAGACCTAATGAGCGGTTACCATCAGTGTATGGATGACTTGTGATGCCCTTTAGCCTAAGAAATGAACCAAGCACCTTTATAAGGGGTGATGATTTAGACTTTGAAATCTTTTCTAGGTAGGTGTGTTGTAGTATATTTTAATGACATATTTATTTTCAGTCAGAATGTAGAGGAGCATTTAGAACACTTCAAGCAAATTTTAAAGTTGCCATGACAAGAAAAGTTTTAAGCTAATTATAACAAATTTTCTTTCCTTCAATCCAAAGTGAATTTTCTGGGATTTATCATATCTCAGCAAGGATTTGAAGCAGATCCTGAGAAGGTTCGGGCAATCATGAAGTGGCCAAAACCACAATCATTTTTTGAGATCAGAAGCTTTCATTGTCTATCCAACTTTTATTGTCGATTAATTCAAGCTTTTAGTATTAAAGTCATCAAGCAAAAGATGGCAGAGGCTCAAATTTTACAAAAACTTGCTGACTTTTCTCAAGTTTTTAAAATTTCCTGTGATGCATCCCCCATTGGCATTAGGGGTGTGCAAAGTCAGGCAGGACATCCTTGTTGCTACCCAATTTTTGACCCATGTTTTTGATATATTTTCAAAAAATTCCAAAAATAGAGAAAAACAATGAAAATCAAAAAAATATGTTTTTTAATATATTTTCGTCATTTTAGCATTTTCAACGTCGTCTAAAAAAAAATTAAAAATTTTTAAGGGTCTTTCGAACGCGTTCGACTTTTCACGCGTCATTTTTAAAATAATTGATTTTCCGTATTTGAATCGACGTTGATATTGCTCGTTTTCAAAAAAATACAAAAAAACAAGAAAAATCAAATTTTACAAAAAAAAGAAAATTAAGGGACCAATTTTGAGGCCGAAACAATATTTTTGCCTATGTATAGGGAATTTTGAATTTTGGAAGGAGGGGCAACCTAAGAATTTTTTTTTTTTCTCTTCACCCGAAACTAGCCGTTTCCCCTGGCGCAAGACCATTTTTTAATCTCTCTTTCGGCTGAAAATTAAGTACTTAGCCCCCACCCATGGTCTTCTTTTCCTTGTTTCCCGCCGACATGGTGGCCCTCCTCATAATGAAAAAAACCCATATTTCTTCTCATTCCCAGCTTTGCAAGAGAGGGGGGAAGATTGGAACCATTTTTCGCCGGGTCCCGAGAGCAGTGGGCAGAGACCCACGATCCCCAGCTCCTTTGAGATTTTCTCCTTCTCCCCCACTGGACCTCCATTTTTCAGAAAAACCCCCACAGCCATAGCTCCCCACATACGGCCAAATACCCCCCCCAAGAAAACCCCACTCCCCCGGTTAGTTTTTTTGAATTTTTCTCCCCTATTTTTCTTCTCCTGAAGCAAGACAGCCGCCGCCCCCACATTAATTTTTCCAGCTCTTCTTTCTCTGAAACCAGCCGGCGACACCTTCCCCTGATTTCATTTTCTTCTCCCTCACCGGACCCAAACACAACCGATCTCCTTCCTCCAGCCGCCAGCTCCCTTGGCTATAACAGCCACGAAATCGCAGGAGCTCTCCTCTTGAGTTTTCCCCAGCTTCACCGTCTTCATCTCCTCCTCCCAGCAGCGGTGTCTCCACCATAATCGACCGCCATCAGCAACACCACAGATCTTCCCATCTTCGCCCCCCCCCCGCAGCAGCGTCGGTCCATCCCACCAGCGCCGTCCCCCTTGATCTCTTCCACAACAACCCGGTCGGCAGCGGATCCATCCCATCGCCACCGTAGCTTCAGCGGCCACGGGCGACCTGCAACCGGCAGAGAACCCCCACAGAGAAGAAGGCGAAACCGAGAGGGGGGGCAGATCCAAAACGACGAAGGAAGAAAGAACCAAAAACAGATTTGAAACCAAAGAAAAATTTAAAATCTACTGCTGTTTATGCGTTGTTTCCCTTGTTGCAGGTGGCGGTGACCTCCACAGCCGGCGTGGGAAGACGAAGAAGAAGAAGACATCCCGAACCCCTGTTCTTTTTTTGGTTTCTCACGGCCGCGCGTGAACCCACGCGCCGCCAGTGGCGATGGCACGTGGGGAGACGCGCCGCCAGTGTTGTTCCGGGGTGCAGATGGGCTTCAATGCAATTCTGGAGTTTTTAGGGACCATTTTGGAAATTTTAAAGTTTTAATGTAATTTTTGTTTATTTATTTTAAATTTGTAATATGTGAATGTAAAAGAAAAAGAAGAAAATAAATAATAAAAAGAGATGTGTGCTTGTTTGTATTTTTATTTATGTTATTAAATTGTAAAAATAAAAGGAAGGATAAAAAGAATTAATTGTTAATTTAAATATGATTAAATATCTTAAGGATAAATAAAATCAAGTTGAATTTTCCACGAAAATGTAAGAACAAGTTTTTTTACATATATTCGGGGATTCAATAACTGATTTATTCAAGCCTTAGAATTTAATTAATATTTTAAATTTTCTTAAATATGGTTAAATATCTCAAGGACAAATAAAATCAAGTTGTATTTTCCATGAAAATGTAAGAACAAGTTTTTACATATATTCAGGGATTTAATAACTAATTTATTCAAGCCTTAGAATTTAATTAATATTTTAAATTTTCAAATCACATTAGAACACAATGCAGCTTACCTCAGGTAGGGTGTGTTAGGGGTGCTAATACCTTCCCTAACCACAACCAGTCCCTTACCCGCGATCTCTGACAAGACCAGTACATCAGGTTTCCTAGTAGCCCTCAATGAATTACTAGGTGGCGACTCCAACGAACAAATTCAAAGCAAACGCAACATACGAGAAAAATCGCCAGCCGATGCGCACGCGCTCAGGAATTTTTTTTTGGGTGCGACAATCCTATTGCAAATTACAATGAAAAATTGAATGATACTAGGAGGAGTACTAAGCATATGATCTATAATCATGCGACCGCATGGCATTCCAGTTTTAATTATCTCTAACAGGGATGTCAGGTTTGTTAGTTACTTTTGAAAGACACTATGGGGTAGACTAGGAATGGAACTTCTTTTCTCTAGTGTCATCCACCCATAAACCGATGGCTTAACCAAAGTCACTAACAAAAGTCTTGGCAATCTGCTCAGAAGTTTAACAAATGGTCATGTTGTGAGTTGAGACTTAATCACACCATTTGAACTGGTATATGAGTTGTGTCCTAAGATTCCTATAGATGTTTCTTCCTTGCCTCTACCTCAAAAGACCAGTGAAGCAAGGCTGGATTTTATAGCATTTTTGTCCACTTTACATGAGAGTGTCAAGTACAAGATGAACATCAGGTTGTCAAATGTACTGCACAAGCTAAAAAACATATGAGGGAGCTGTGTTTTTAGGAAGGGGACTTGGTTTTAATCAGATTGTGACCTGAAAGGTCTCCCCTATAACATATAACAAATTGCATGCTAGGAAGAGTGGTCCATTCAAGATCCTCGAGAAGTCAGGAACTAATACCTATTTGATTGATCTGCCAACAAAATTCCAATTTAGCCTAGTTTTAAATGTGGAAGATCTCACAGTTTATCATAGTTTTGCATCCACTCATGAACTAGAGAATCCTCCTTCAACAATCCCTCGAGTTCAGCCAACTCCAGAAATTATAGATTCAATATTAAGACATAAATATGTGTCTACCAGAAGAGAGGGTTATAACAAGTTCTTGGTGCAATGGGCATCCAAACCCAAACTAGAAGAAGTGTGGTTACAAGACAGTGAAGCCCATCACCTTAATCCTCAATTGCTTCAAGATTATATCAAACATTAAAAGTAGAGTTAAGGGAAATAGATAGATTGAGTCTAGCGATAAAGTAGAGTTAAGGGACATTAGACAAGGACATTTGTAATTATCACTACAAATAAGAACACTGTTTTTGTTTTCAGCAAAATGTAACCATATCACAAAGCTAAAGAAGCCTTCAAGTTGGACAGGTAATATGTGTCGGATAGACTCAACGCATCCAAGTTTCATGTGAGATGTAGTAATTTGCAACTCCATTAATTTCTTAATTAATCTAAGAAACAAAGAGAATAAACATAAACAATCTGAAAGAGATTACCAAGAAAAAACTGAGAGTATCTGAATTTGTCATTACACATCACCTGTTCTTTCTAATATTCTGTTAGGTTAGCCCTCGTTGGTGCTCCTTTATCAGACCTCCACACGGTCCATGTCTCGTTATTGTCACCTCACCTCGTCTGTGTTGTGCCTGCTTGTTTTTTGAGAAGAAATTATACGACACGAACTTGGTACATCACATCAAACTAATCATATTATCGTAGTTTAGTATTATTTCTATCCTTTGAAATAGGGAACCCATACACCAATCATTAATGAGATTGAGCTCCGTCAGGGGTTCATGTAAAAATTTGACATTTCTATTTCAATGACTTAATTATTGTACAAGAGAATATCTAAACCACAAGTTTTTGTAAACTTAATTTCTGTAACCCAAAACAAATGGATTAGTTTGGAAATCATTAATTATCTAATCAATGAACAGAATATACATTAATGTAAAGAACTTGTGCCTCAACACCGGCAAATTTGAAGCAACTGATTAGAGGTGTAGCATTTACCTTAGCTGACAGGTGCCTACGTGTTGCAGCTTCAAGTGCTGTGGAGACGGTGAATCAAAATCACGGAGAATTATTGCGATTTGCTAATAGAGACAGAACATGGGACGGTGAGTAAGTACTTCCTTTATTTGTACATCAGAGAACGAGAGGCCACCATTTTATTTTTCCAAATTTTGATTGGTTGACGGTTTCAAACTCCGAAGCCTACGAAGAAAAAAATAATTTGAAAAGAAGATAGCTGTCAAGAGAAGACAGGTTTCACACAACAGCCCCGTTTAAGATCAAAACGAGCGATAGAATAGAATAGAATAGCTAGCCATCTCTTTCATCAAAGTGCTTTCAGAGTTTCAGGGTTCTAGTTGTTGATTACAATCACTTTTGCACGCTGCACCATGTCACAGTCAGTTTTGTAATTACTGTTCCTAAAAAATTCAGAGAATCTTGACGACTTAACATACAAAACTCATATCGTCCCAAGTTATAAGATTTGAAAGGTTGAAGTTGATGGAAAGAGGCCAATAGCCGTCAGATCTACTTGTTTTCATAACACGAGAGAGAGAGAGAGAGAGATGACCCTCGATCCAAGTCCTAAAACCTAACCACAAAACCATCATTTGGCACAACTCCACATGTATTTTAGAGTGATTTACTAATTAGCCCTAGCCCTAAAACTCAAATTAAGCATATACTTTTGTGTGGATCGCAATCATCTGACAGAGCGAAAAAATAAATTTGAAAAGAAGAGATTTGTGAAAAAAAATAAAAATACCTCTTTGATCAAGTTTTTCCACTGTCTCCCTGCCTCGTCTTGTGTTTTTATTGAGAGACTCCATTAGGGTTCGAAAAGGATGGATGATACTTGATAGTAATGAGAGCATAAATATCGTCAAGTACCATGATCCGCTATTAGCTTAAAAGGGTTGTGTAAGGTACGACCCATTGTATGTTTTTATGCAACCGGGTACAAATCCGTCGGATCAGGTCACTAAAACTGCATGTATCTTAGCTTCCTCTCTGCCTCTGGTGACGTATATTACCACCTGTCCAAGGAGGGTGCCACCCGGTAAGTGTGATCTGGCCATCAACTGCAGATAAACAATTTACTATTTATCGCTATACAAGATTTAAGACCTAAAAGAACACTCCACATTATTACAACACCAACCCACTTCCTGTTAAATCTTGTCCTTTTTTTTGGTGATTAAATGCCCACTAAATGAGATTTCAAAGTACACTGCAAACAGAGCAAATCCACAAATTTATGGTGCAAGATATTGTCATATATTGCTTTGGATTCGAGAAAAGACTAGCTTTTTACTGCAAAAACATGGAGGAAAGCTAGTCTTTTCCCACATCAACACAGTAAAAAAAAAAAACTTATTTTTTAAGTAAACATTTTAAAAAAAATGATTTTCATTGTAACACAAAAACAATAATTGTGTATATTCTATATGCATGACCTATAGATTACGCGTATATCCCATGCACAATAACTAATCACACATATAGTAAAAGCACAAACTAGTGGTGGCGTATATTTTACATGCATACAGTAAATTGTAGACATGTTGTATTGCATTTACAACTAATATAAGTCATCAAATCAAATCCATATAATGTCCTAATGATTATTGTCTAGCTCAATTGATTTTTATTTAACAATAAATTATTGTGCAGTTATGTTAATTGTTTAACAATATCATTGACATGCAGTTTAATGAGTTAGGATGATCGTTTTACCGAAGCAAGTACAAAGTTTTTTTTTTTTGTGGCATGTTTAAACCCAAGTGACTTATTCTCTACTTTCAACAAAGAAAAGCTTATATACCTTGCTCATTTTTATCCAAGTGAATTCACTATAGTAGACCTTATAGTATTTGGTGACCAACTTGATGTGTATATTATTTATCTATACAATGATTGTTGTAACCTATTTTCGGGTCCCCACAAAAATAAATAAAATAAATAGCCAAAGGAGGTTAGAAAAATAACAGGAGGCAGAAGCGCTCAGAAAGTGATCAGAAAAATCGATCAAGGAGGTTAAAAAAATACAAAGATGGATTTTTGATAATATATTCTTGAATGATGAGAGCCCTGTTGGATAAGAAAAATTGATTTTTGAGGAGAAAAGTCCAAATTTGGAGGTTTATGGACTTAATTGGATTTTTAATGGAATTTATAGAGGATTTGAGTGAAAGAAAAATTGATTTTTAAGTCAATTTGGGCTTTAATTATAAGAAATTTAAGTTCTGGGGCCAAAATATATTTTTTAGGAATTTATTGGGTCAAATCAGGGGCTTAATTGCATAAATATTGAAGTTTAATGGCCAATTAGGGATTTAATTAAGAAAATTCGAAACCAGGGACCAAATTGGAAGAGGCGTGTAAATGGAGGGGCTGCAATTATTCGGTTCAGGGGCCTAATTGAAGAAATTGAAAGTTTATTAATCAATTGAGGGCTAAATTGCATAAATCAGAGACCAAGGATCAAAGTGAAAAAGGCGGCCAACAAGAGGGGTGAGGACCGAATTTGGCAGGGATACAATTGAAATGAGCAAGAAATGATGGAGGACTGATGTGAAGTTTGGTTCACTTAAATGAAACGGCGCGTTTTATCCAAAACGACGTCGTTTCATACATTTTTTAAAAAAAAAAGACCAGAACGGTGTCGTTTTGAACGACACAGTTCATCTTCCTCCTTCCCCCCGAAGCAGAGCAGCAGAAGAAGAAAACCGTTTTTTTTTCAAACCTTCCCGCCTCCATCTCCTCGTCCCCACCACCTTTAGACACTGGTCGACCAGCCGTTGTGTGATTTGCTCCCGCACTAACAATGGTCCCAACGTCTTTTCTTCCCTTATAAATACAGAAGAAACCGAAGGAAAAAAAAAAAAAAAGAAAAAAACCGAGAGGAATAGAGAGAGAGACCCGAGGAGAGAGGGACAAGAGAAATAACACACGAAAGAGAGGGGAGAGCAGGAACAAACCGAAAACAAAGAAACCGAAACCGAAAACCACTGAGAACGAAAAAGGAGAAAAGGGAGGAGGAAGAAATTTCACGCCGTCGTTCGAACCGCCACAACACCGCCGTCCACAAGCCACGCCACCAGCGACCGCCTTCTCCACGCCAGGTACACACTTCATTCCCCTGCATTTCTTTTATTTGTTGCAGGTTTGCCTCCTGCATGCTACATGCAGGAGGCGGGGGGGAGAAAAATAATTCTCCCCCCGCTGGGCTGCCAATGCTGGGCCAGCCCGATGCTGGCCCAGCCCCTGCACGTCTGGGCCGGTCCTGGCCCAGACTGAAGAAGAATTTTTGGTTGGGACGAGTTCGGCCCAACCTTTCCTTGTTGGGTTGAGTCCGACCCATTATTTGGGTCGGCCCAGCCCGAATTGTTTTTATATTATATATTATATATTATAATATGTTATAATATATGTGTGTATATATGTATACATGTAAAAAATATAATAATTAAAAAACAATATTTTGAAAAAACTTAAAAAAATATTGTTGATTTTTTCTGCATATTTTTGACAAAGTGGTTTAATGTTGGTTTGTATTTTTATACCATAAAGATACAAAACCAGTGTTAAAAATACCTGGTTTTCGTCAAAACATCAAAGATTTTCAGAATAAAAAATGTTTTTGCTTTAAAAAAAAAAGTCCCTAAAAATGTTGTTGATTTTTCTGCATATTTTTATTTAAGTGGATTAATATTGGGCTGTATTTTTATATCGTAAGGATACAAGCTCAATATTAAAATACCCGATTTTCGTCAAAACATAAAAAAAATAATATTTTCCAAAAATTGTTTTTGTTTTAAAATACGGCCTAGTTTCTCCAATATATATATATAAATATTATAACATCATATTTTCACACAACAAAGAAAATTTTCAAAACAATATATGTGTTAACATGCATTTTGGCTTTTATAACCAGTTTATTGAAGCCATGAGAATTAGGCCAATATTTCAAAAATTCTAAAAAAATCTTTTTGTTTTCTTTTAGTATTTGGGATTACGAATTTATACGTAAAACGTATTCCTAAATATTATTAATAAAGTTTTAGTATAGACGTTAGAACGGTTAGGTTTTTTTTTTTTACCCGATAAGATAAAGCCTTTCTTACCGATGAGGATTTTTCTTGAACCTTAGACAGACCAACAACTAGGAAAACACAATAACACCTTAGTTTTTTTTATCAGACAATAAAACAATGCAGCTTATCTTAGGTAGGGCGTATTTGGGGTGCTAATACCTTCCCTTTACGCAACCAGTCCCCGTACCCAATCTCTGAGACCAGTTAGGGTTCCTAGTGACCAAAATACTAGGTGGCGACTCCAAATATCCAAATTAGTAAATCAAAATAAAAAAATTCGCCAGTCGAACCCGCAATTGGATTTTTTTGGGGTGCGACAATGATGATGAGTTCTCTGGTATTAAAGGTTTTTCTAGTCTTGCGAAGAAAATGGTAAAAACAAATAATGACAATTTGGAGAGAGTTTTTCGAATTGATATATATATATATATATATGTTTATCAAATTGTCATTACTTCCACAAGTTGAAACTGTTATAGTGGAGAGAGTTTTTTCTGTTATGCATATTATCAAGAGTAGATTGCGAAATAAGATATGAGATAAGTAGATAAATGACATTTTGGTTGTATAAATTGTCGGTCTAACTAACTCTATTTTCAAAACTAAAATACCATTACCAGTAATAATCATGGCATCAACATATAAAGACAGAATGATATGACCTGCATTAATGCATTTATAAAAAAAAAGATCAAAATCATGACAACTAGAAATAAATCCAAGAGAAGAGATCATAATATAAAATTCTGAAACCAAGCACGAGGTGCTTGCTTGAGACCATATAATGTTTTCTTAAACTTGCAAACATGCCTAGAGTCATGTGAAACACACTAGGAGGGGCGTCATACAAACTTTTTCTTGAAGATCTCTATTCTAGAAGGCATTTGACATAGACGAGAATGCCATAAATAAAATCTAGAAAGAGAATGAAGTAAACAAAAAGAAGATAAATTAACACTAGCAATAACAATAACTAGCACTTTTAACTCATCCAAAATATATAGTCCCTTCTTTCTAAAGCTTATCCCAATTAGCTTTTGAGACTGCAGATCCTGTTCTTAACAAAAAAAGAGGAAAAGATGATTAAATAATCACCAAAATCACATATCTGGCCCACATAAGCAAGATTCAATGCGAGTTGAAAATAAGATAAACATCATGGAGAGACAAGTGAAGTGTGACAATAGAACCAACACCTGCTAAGGGTATAAAAGTGTCATCAATAGTCATTACATGAATAGAAAACGAAGGGCACACAAAAGCAAAAGATGAAGAATCTGGAGACATATGATGTGAAGCACTAGAATCCACAACTCATTTAAAATATGACATAACTAAAGAACTATGAAGCAATTGATCTATGGAAGAAGAAGCAAACATAGCTTGTAGCTGTAAGAAGAGAAACTTCTAACATTGCTCAGCTAGAGTACCAGGATTGATGAAAGGACTTGATATGAAACTACTGTTGCAGTATTGTGGTATGGTGATTTATAGCTCTAAGGTGGTCTATAACCATTAGATTGTGACTAGTTGTTAGGCTTCTAAGCTTGATTCTATTGTGTCAACTTGGGACATTAAGTCTTCCAATGACTTCTTTGCTTATAGAAACTGCACTCGTCGAAGACAACTCTTATATAAGGCTTATTCTGATTATTAGAGAATGACTTAGAAGGTACCACTAACACAGAAGTATTAAAAGTATAAAAAATTCCTTTTTTAGAATAAGATCAAAGACATATTTTTTTCAGCCAATTACTCACTGACAACTGAGTCAACAGAAAGCAGTGGAGAATGATGTCAAATTGAACCTCTATGTCCATCAATATCACTACAAAGTGCTGTTAAAAACCATATCAATCATTCCTGCTCTAAAACTTAGTCATCCCTCCAATCAGGATTTCATTTCCAAAGGCCGCATATGTGATACAACCTGATGGGGGACATGGAGACCTCTTTCAAAATCTTTCTTCAATGAACAACTTCTAAATACTCATATTTTTCTAATGAAGAGCTCGTATGTCATTCTTTAATTGATATTACTTTGCAAGATTTGATTGCGTGAATAACCTTTGCAGATGATCTCAAACCTTTTTTGTTATCTCATACTTCACCAAATGTGTACCCATGGAATGCTCAACGAAATTATTATCCAAGTAATAATCTTTGCATTGTTTGCTTCTCAGACATCTATCAAAGCAACATAACCCATTAGTATTCCTAAGTTTCACAAGAGTTCCTCTACATCTTTTACCCTTAAAAAAATTTCATCATTTAACTCCAATAAGGACAATTCTTCCATCCAACCTCACACTCACAGACTGAAATGAATCATCTCTTTCAATAGCCATAATCAACAAACAAAAAAAAACAAAAACAAAATAAAGGAAAACAAAATATCATATTGTAGAAACTAAAAAAGATCTTCTTAAAGTTATATGATCACTCTAAAAAAGAGTATAATGTGAATCCATGAAAGTTGTGTTTGAGATTAAGTCTCATTCCTGAAAATATACCCTGATACCATATTAAATAATCCAAAGAAGTAAAGAGAAATACAAAAATAAAAGAAAAGAGGCTAGAGTTTCATTAATACTGCATAATGTATAACAATAATCTAAAGGAAAAATAAGCTTAAGTTTAAGGAAAAGAATTAATATAGAATAATTTTTTTAAAAAAAGTATATTCTACTCTTAATAAATAAAATAACCAGTGATAATATGCAAAACAAAACTCAGGAATGCTAGCAGAGGTTGTGAAATTAGTAGAATCCGATGTTAAGAATAGGTGAGCCATGTTTGGTCGAGTTGTCCAATCACGATTGTTGCTACCCAATTTTGACCATGTTTTATATATTTTCAAAAAATCCAAAAAACATTAAGAAAAATTTGAAAATTCAAAAATATATTATATTTTTTCCTCTCGAGTCAACCGCATCTCTTCATTCAAACCATGTCGACTAGGGTAAAAATGAGTTCGGGCTGTTTCGGGTCAAAAAACATCATTTTCGACCAAAATCGTTCACCGGGTCAATACGAGGTCATACCATGTTGACCAGGGTAAAAAATGAGTTTCGGGCTGTTTCGGGTCAAAACATCATTTTCGACCAAAACGAGTTCACCGGGTCAATACAGGTCATACCATGTCGACCAGGGTAAAAAATGAGTTTCGGTCAAAAACATCATTTCGACCAAAACCGAGTTCACCGGGTCAATACGGGTCATACCATGTCGACCAGGAAAAAAAAGTTTCGGGCTGTCTTGGGTCAAAACCGTCATTTTCGACTAAAACCCGGTTCATCGGGTCGATACCCATCAAATGTTTTTTTTGGTATTCTATTTTTTACGGTTGAAACGGATTTTTCTAATACTGATTTGAATTTTAGTTTTACCCATGTAAATATTTATTATTATATATAAAAAACAATTATGGTAGTTGTGTGCATTATTTATTATATATATAAAAAATATGATTTTATGGTTGTTGTCCCGTGGCTATAAATAGCCACGAGAGGGGCAGAAAAAAAAAAAAGGAAGGAGGAAAGAAAAAAGAAAAAGGATCGATTGATAATTCCTAAATTTTTTAGTTTTTCTTCAGGAGTAGGATATTCTCTTTTAAAAAAAACAATTTAAAAAATACCAAACATATCCCAACACATCTCAGCCGTTAACATATTCCAGGATTTAATCCCGTTGCGCCACGTCATCCGGTGCACCGAGCTTTCGGTGCACCGCGCCACACAGAATCAAAACCCAGACAATCTGGGCCGTCCGATCAACCTGCTGATCTAGCCAATCACAGCCATCCGATCGTTTCATCCAAGATCCAACGGTTACCATCCTTCAGCGGCACCGGTACACCATACACGCGTCCGCACCGTAGCACATCTCGGAGCATCTCTCTCCTCTCGCCGGCGACTCTCTCTCTCTCCTCTGATCTCCACTTCCGGCCATATCCCCTCCTAACCACCACAGAAACGTTGATCCACTGTTTTAAAAGCAAACCCCGCGGTTTTAACCGTTTCGCCGCCTCATCTGGCCGGAAAAAGGCCGCGATTCTCGCCGGCCACCGAAGCTTCAAGTCGCGATTCTCCCTCGTCAGCCATCAACGACCGTCAGAACCACCACCAACAGAATCCTCGACCTCAGATCTACCAGAACCGACCATCGGTTGGCCAGAAATCTCGCCGGAAAATTTCGCCATCGTCAACAGTGACAGCGCGTGAGACACACGCTCCGCCAGTGGCATTTTCGTAATTTTTCAAGAAATCCGAGGGTATTTCAGTTTTACCTATACTGTGTCACTCATGTAATTTTATTTAGATTGCTAATATTTTTTTTATTTTGTATATAAATTTTCTTGCATGTTGTAAAACAAAAAAATAATAAAAAAATAACAACGCGGGTCCAACACCCATCCTATTATGTCATCATTCGTGGGTCCAAAGCCCAATTTTCAAATATAGTTATACCCATATCTCAACGATATCAAAATAGTTTTATTTTATAAACGAATATTTTATCGACACGTCTCTTTTTCATAAAAGGACCGATGTCAAAAGTTTAAATACCAAATATGGATTATGTCCATAGTTTTTTTGGTAACTTCAGACGATCTCCTTTTTAGGGTTAAACGTCAATATTTTAGACGAGTCTCCTATTTTTAGGGACTGATGTCATTTTTAACGTGTCTCCAAATTTTAGGGACCGACGTTAACTATTTAAAAAAAACAAAATTGCAAATAAGCTCAAAATATATAGCATTTAAATCAAATAAAAAAAACACACAAGTAAGGGTAACCTTTCTTTTGAAAGGATGTTTTAAGGGTGGTGTCTACCTTCCCTTAATCATAACTAACCCAGTACCCGAATCTCTAGGACCAGTGTCTAATTTGGGATTTCTAGTTCCCTCAAATTACTAGATGGCGACTCCAATAAAATTTTCATTTCCCCCAATTAAACAAATCTTTTTTTGTTAAAGAAACAAAAATGAGCGGAGCCGTCGCCCGACGTCGTGTATCGACAACGATAATGACACAATGGGTTTTTGAGCAATAACAGTCAAGAAATTAGGCACGTGGTTGAGAAAATTCAACCAAAACATGGAAGAGAAACCTCTGAATCAAAGTATTTCTTATTGTAATTTTGATTATGTTTTCAAGTTTATTTTTTTTACGGTAATGACACAATAGGTTTTGAGCAATAATAAGCAAGAAATTAAGCATGTGGTCGAGAAAATTCAACCAGAACATGGAAGAGAAACTTCTGAATCAAAGTATTTCTTATTGTTATTTTGATTACGATATCTTTTTCTTTTCTTTCTATTTTGTGAGGGTAGGATTTGAACTGTAGATTTTGTTTAAGTGGAGATGATGCCAGTAAAATTTAATTGTATTTTTATACATGTTTCCCTTAACAAAAATAATAATACAAACCTCGTATGTTCATTTATCTCCTAACAAAAGAAATCTACAATGAAAGGAAAGGAAAGATACAATGCGCAATGCTCATGATTTTTTCCCCTAAATCTTGTACATTTTTTTATAAGTTCTAGAAAAAAAATTATTAGGTTAATAGTGATATGAGTACTTGGGTTTGGGTTTAATTGAAAGAGACTCCTCGTTAGGAGGAATTTCATAGTTTCTCAATCTTGGGATTAACTTGCTTTCCAAACCAACCCATTATAAAACCTATAATTATGTTAGATGTATAGCTGTACCAACTTAGATTGGGTGTAATTAATTAGGCTAAACTAGATGATTGCCTATATGCACAATTAGTTGGACATAAATTAACGGGTTTTCATGTTTAAAACTCTATATTAAATAGTAAATTGTTGAAAATTAATCTTCAGAAAACACAATTAAAATATTGCATTCTTGATTCTTCTTAAAATCTCTTCTAAAAAATTGATTTTCACATGTCATTCCCGCAAAGAAAATACTATAATACACTAAATTAAGAATTTAAGGTGCATAAAACGGAGTTTAAGAAAATCATGTTCGTTAAGTACCAGAGAAAGAAAAATTTTAAAAAAAATAGAGACATCATAGGTGTTTTGCTATGTTATTTTTAGTTGCATGCAGCGATTGGTCTTTGTAAGGCTAAGTCATTGATTCTTGATGAAAGGAGTTATGAGGCGGAACAGTATTGTACAGTTCAACTGGCTGTGTACTATATTTTCTTTTGTTTTGAACTCCAAACAGTTGGTTTGAATTATATATTGGGGAAAATTGGTGTGCTTACATGTATATCGTGCATATATGTTCAAATGACTGCTACTTTAAAGTAAAGTTCCACAAAAAAAGGGCAAAAAGGAAATGATCATGAAGGCATGCAAAGCAAACTTATTGATTCATCATATGGTATTTAGAAAAGCTTAGTACTCATGGATAATCATTACAATTCTGAAGAGAAGACGAGAGCAATTAGGTTTGTCGTTAAGAAACTTTCTTTTAAAAAAAATTATAAAATAACATAGGCGCAAAAATCATTAAGGACCTAGTAAAGTTGAAAATGTCATAATTAGTATATGTGACACACGAGTCGCAAATGTCATCTGTGACATGCCAATCACAATTGCCAATTGCAACCCACATGTTGCAGATGGTATATGCGACTTTTCTAACAAAGACATCATGGGGCAATTATTTTGTCATCAACTCCCTGCCTAAAAAAACAGCAATCGCACAATCACAAATAATCAGTTTTCCAGCATTAAAACATAATTCACATAAAAAGACTAACATTAACACAACATAATATATTATTAAAAAATAAAATAATTATTCATGTATTTATAATTGTCATAAATATTGTTGTTACTATTTTTGGAGCCCCATATAAATAAAAAAAATAGAAAGAAAGAAGAAAAAGAGAAATACAAAAATTGAAAAACTATTAGAACAAAATAGTAAATTATATCAGTAAGAAGAATATATCAGAACCCAGTAAATTGATGAACATTGGTTAAGGAGGATCAAGTTATACAAGATTGGAAATCTAACAGTTTATTTTCAACTTATGAAGGCCTTATTGGAAAAAAATATTAATTTGAGGAGGGAAATTCAAATTTGAAAGTTTAAGGAATCAATTGGATTTTTTTCAAGGTTTAATTGAATTTATTGAGGGTTTAATTACAAGAAAAGATGATATTTGAAGTCAATTTAGACTTTAATCGTTGAATTGCAATTTTTAAGTGTTAAATCGGTTAAATCAAAGGCTTAATTGCATACATATTGAGTTTGATAGGGAATTAAGGACTTAATTGAAGAAATCCAAATCCAAGGACAAAACCAAAAAACGCATGGATGTAAGGTCTGAAATTGAACAAATCGAGGGTCAAATTGAAGAAAGTTTGTTGGTCAATTGAGGATCAAAATGCATAAATTCAAACCTAGGGACCAAAATGAAAAAGACGGTCAACTTAGGAGCTAGCAATTGAGTTTGGCAAGGGTGAATTGCATGAAATTAAAAGTTTTGAGGGAATTATAAGTGCAATTTAAAGAAACTAGGAGAACAAGGACTCCATTAAAATTTACCAGTCCAAAATTAAAACCTTAAACAACGCGTTATTCAGTGTTCATTGTTGTAACCCATTTTCGGGTCCCCAAATAAATGAAATAAAATAAATAGCCAAAGGAGGTTAGAAAAATAACAGGAGGCAGAAGCGCTCGGCAAATGGTCAGAAAAATCGGTCAAGGAGGTTAAAAATACAAAGATTGGATTTTTGACAGTATATTCTTGAAGAATGAGAGCCCTGTTGAGAAGGAAATTTGAATTTTGAGGAGAAAAGCCCAAGTTTGGATGTTTATGGACTTAATTGGATTTTTAATTGATTTTATTGGGGATTTGATTGCAAGAAAAATTAATTTTTAAGTCAATTTGGGCTTTAATTAGAAGAAATTTAGGTTCTGGGGCCAAAATATATTTTTTAGGAATTTATTAGGCCAAATCAAGGGCTTAATTGTATAAATATTGAAGTTTAATGGCCAATTAGGGGTTTAATTGTGAAAAACCGAAACCAGGGACCAATTTGAAAAAACTAGGTAAATAGAGGGGGCTGTTTTGCTTTGGATCAGGGGCTTAATTGAAGAAATTGGAAGTTTATTGATCAATTGAGGGCTTAATTGCATAAATGAGAGGCCAAGGACCAAAGTGAAAAACGCGGCCAACAAGAGGGACGGGTACCGAATTGGCAGGGACACAATTGAAGTGTTTTTTTAAATCAGGATTAGATTTGAGGACTTAATAGCACAAAGGATAAATTAAGGACTGATTTGGAAAAAACATATTTCTGGCTCCTTTTTTTAAAATGAAACGACGCCGTTTCATACATAAAAAAAAAAAAGATCGAACGGTGCCGTTTTGAACGGCACTGTTCCCCTTTCTTCTTCCCCTCCCCCGCACCTACAACAGAAGGAAGAGCTTTGTTTTTTGAATTAAACTTCCCGCCTCTCTCTCCCCTGCATCTCCACCGAACAACCCGAAGCCCCCACACCGTGGGACCACCGACCGAAGGCATTGGCCGACCACCGGCCGAAAGTAAAGAAACGGCGCCTTGCTGTCGCGCGTGGTGGCCGACCAGCCACCCGCGAAACCCGCTCCAAGGCGCACTAACAATGGTCCCAGCACCTTTTCTTCCCCTATAAATACAGAAGAAAACGAAGAGAGAAGGGGAGAGGAAAAAGAGGTCCCGAAGGGAGGAGAGAGAGAGAGGGAACCGAGAGGAAAGGCAAAGGAAAAACACAGAAAAAAAGAAAGAAAAACAAACACCGAGAACAACAAAGACTGAACTGTAAGAAGAGAGAAAAGAGACCGAACGAGAGAGAACGAAACGAAAACAAAAGAAGAGGGAAGGACGCGGAGGAGAAAGGAGGAACAGTAATCTCCCTCTCCGTCGGTTGAGCAGCAGCGCCACCGCTTGGAGCCACCGGCCTCCACCGCAACTCCACCAACGACCGCCTCCACGCCAGGTACCCATTTCTTCTCCCCTGCATTCTTTTCGTGGCAGTCTTGCCTCCTGCATGTTGCATGCAGGAGGCGGGGGGAGAAAAATAATTCTCCCCCCTACTAGGCTGCTGACGACGGGCCAGCCCGATGCTGGCCCAGCCCCTGCACGTCTGGGTCGGGCCTGGCCCAGACTGAAGAAGAATTTTCGGCTGGGCCGACTTCGACCCAACCTTTCCTTGTTGGGTTGAGTCCGGCCCGTTTATTTGGGCCGGCCCAGCCCGAATTGTTTTTATATTACATATTATATATTATAATATGTTATAATATATGTGTGTATATATGTATATATATATAAAAAATATAAGAATAAAATTTTTTTTTTTGAAAAATCTTAAAAAATATTGTTGATTTTTCTGCATATTTTTGTCAAAGTGGTTTAATGTTGGGTTGTATTTTTATACCGTAAAGATACAAAACCAGTGTTACAAAATACCCGGTTTTCATCAAAATATCAAAGATTTTCAGAATAAAAAATGTTTTTGCTTTCAAAAAAATTCTAAAAAGTCCCTAAAAATCTTGTTGATTTTTTGCATATTTTCATCAAAGTGGATTAATATTGGGTTGTATTTTTATACCGTAAGGATACAAGCTCAGTATTAAAATACCCGATTTTCGTCAAAGCATAAAAAATAATATTTTCCAAAAATTGTTTTTTTGTTTAAAATACGGCCTAGTCTCTCCAATATATATATATAAATATTATAACATCATATTTTCACACACAAAGGAAATTTTCAAAATAATATATGTAATAGCATGCATTTTGGCTTTAATAACCAGTTTATTCAAGCCATGAGAACTAGGCCAATATTTCAAAAATTCAAAAAATCTTTTTTTGTTTTCTTTTAGTATTTGGGATTAAGAATTTATACGTAAAACATATTCCTAAAATATTATTAATAAAATTTTGGTATGGACGTTAGAATGGTTAGGATTTTACCCGATAAGATAAAGACCTTCTTACCGAGGAGGATTTTTCTTGAACCATAGACAGACCAACAACTAGGAAAACACAAAAATACCTTAGATTTTATCAGACAATAAAACAATGCAGCTTACCTTAGGTAGGGCGTATTTGGGGTGCTAATACCTTCCCTTTACGCAACTAGTCCCCGTACCCGATCTCAGAGACCAGTTAGGGTTTCTAGTGACCAAAATACTAGGTGGCGACTCCCATTCCATTTTCTACCAATAAAAGACAGTATTTGCTTGTATCCTTATAGATATAGATAGATTTACATTGTAGATAAGAAAAATGGAAGTACGAAATTTTTTTTCGCCGCGACGCCGCACACGTGCGACATTCATAAAGAGAATATGAGTGACATGTCATTCCGTAAACTAGCCTTTTTTAACATTTTTAGTTGATCAAGTTAGCAACTTCAAACAAATAAATGTGGACCTACAACCTTCAAATTGCACAAGGTTGGATCCAAATGAAAGGTGTGAGTCCCATCTATCAACTTCAGGTGATGATGATGTCAGAATCACTCCAACAAGGTCTTGAAAATGGACAACTCGATTAGCCATGACTAAAACACAATTATACAATAACCGATCTTGTTTTTGTGTTTTCAAACTTAAAAGATCCTTAATGGCTTCTTATTAAGGGTTTACAACATTTATCTCAAGATTAAGAGGTTAGAAATGGATTCAAGGTCTCCCAAAACCTTAGCAAAATCTTATAAATATCCCTTTAAGAAAAGAGTTGAAAAAAAAAAAGGAGCAGTAAAAGAAAAAAAAAGGAAAATACTTATAAGAAACCTAAATGTAACGGTTTAAGAGCCTAACATAAAAGCTTTTCTAAGCTTTAATAGGATAATAGGTTGGTGAGAGGCAAATCTTTCCAACGTATAGGTGCCTTTTGTTTGACCGCATCTAGTCTAATTTGGATTTCATGTTTCTTGGTTGATTATGGGCATGTTCTTCGTGTTCTTGAGAAGAATATTATCTTGGACCCTTGATTTGGATCAGTTTTGATCCATTTCTTTTCACATAACCCTTATTTATGCTTAATTAGTAAATAATCTAAGGTTTATTTGCATCCATAACAAGTTTTGATGGATTTAAATCCATGGGTTTTTATTTTGAATCGAAAGCTCTTTTGATAAAATTATGATGTTTAAGTGATAATTAAAGTGGATGGATATTAGATTATTGATTATTGCATGATTTCTAACATGTATATGCCTTTTTTTTTACCATATCTAGTCTGTTTTGGGTTTCATGTTGTTTGGTTTAGGTTTTGATGTTCTTTGTTGCTACCCAATTTTTGATCCATGTTTTTGATATATTTTTAAAAAAATCAAAAATAGAGAAAAACAAAGAAAATCCAAAAAAATATGTTTTTTTTATATATTTTCGTCATTTTAGCATTTTTAACGTCGTCTAAAAAAATTTTAAAATTTTAAAAGATTTTCAAACGCGTTCCACTTTTCACGCGTCATTTTTAAAATCATTGATTTTCCGTATTTGAGTCGACGTTGATATTGCTCGTTTTCAAAAAAATACAAAAAAACAAGAAAAATCAAATTTTACAAAAAAAAAAGAAAAGAAAATTAAGAGACCAATTTTGAGGCCGAAACAATATTTTTGCCTATGTATAAGGAATTTTGAATTTTAGAAGGAGGGGCAACCTAAGAATTTTTTTTTTCTTTCTCTTCACCCGAAACTAGCCGTTCCCCCTGACCCAAGACCATTATTTATCCCCTTTCTTTCGGCTGAAAATTAGCAGCTCAGCCCCACCCAGGTCTTCTTTTCCTTATTTCCAGCCGACCACATACGCTCCCCCTCACCATCTGCCCACTCTCCCTGGCCCCATGCAAAACGAAGACAGCCCCTTTGTAATTAATTTTTCTTCTCTTTCCCCTCATAAAAACCGACCTCACAGCCTCTCTCTTGGAGGCCGCTCCCTCTGAAACCGAAAGTCTCAGCCACAAATTCTTTTCATCTCCCTCAGACCAGCCACTCTTGAAGCCGGCGACCCCAACCTTTACAAAGGAGGAAAGCCACAGCCCTTTCCCTGATCTCCCTGGCTCATTGCCCTTTCCTCTTGAAAAAAAACAAAAAAAGAGCAGAACTCCTAATCTCTACCAAAAAGAGGCCGCCGGCTTGGTTTTCTTTATCACTGCAGTTCCCCGGCTGTTCCATTTTCCCTCTTCCTGGACAACCATTTCCAACACCGTTATACACTCCTTGCTTTCCCCCAATTTTTATTCCCGATTATCATCTCCTTTCACAGCTGTACCCACCAAAAACCACAGCAGCCGCACGTTCTCATCTCCTTCTCCTTTGCCACCCGAAGCAGCCGGCCAATACAGCCCTCTCTCTCCCTCTCGGTTGCTCTCTTTTTTTTCTTCCCTCAGCAACAGCAACAGCACCGAAGGCATCCCCTTTCCAGCGGCTTCTTCCCCCTTCGTTCTCCAGCCGCCGCGAGACAACCCCTCCTCTCTCAGCTGACCCACCGGTCTCCACCAACAGCAGCAACCCACAAGCCAGCAGACCCAGCTCACCGGCTCCAGCAGAGACGCTGGTGGTTCCAGCTCTGACCGACCCCTAGCCATCACCGGAAGCAGAGAAGAAAATGGCGAAGCCCCAAAAACAGACCCAGCACCGGAGGAGGAGAGAACAGAAATGAACAGATCCGGTGAACAGTAGAAAGAACAGATCTAAAAAATCGAAATCAACCGTTTGGTTTGCGTTTTTTTGTGTGTTTGCAGGTGGTTTTGTTTCCCACCGACGGCAAGGAAGGGAGGAGGGGAGGAGGCCAGCACACCCCCCTGGTTCATGTTTTTTTTCTGGGCGGCGCGTGACCCCACGCGCCGCCAGTGCACGCGCCACCACTGTTCCCGTCACTGTTCCGGGTCCCAGAAGTCCTTCCCTGCAATTTTCTGGAGTTTTAGGGACTATTGTGTAAATTTTGAATTAATTAATGTAATTTTTATTTATTTGTTTTGATTTTGATTTTGTATTTGTATTTGATTTTGTATTTGTATTTGTATTGTGATGTAAAAGAAAAAAAGAAAAAAAAAGAAAAGAAAAATAAATGATAAAAAGAAAGTTGTGTGTGTTTGTATTTTTATTTTATGTTATTGAATTATAAAAATAAAAATAAAAAGACAAAAAGATTTAATTGTTAATTTAAATATGGTTAAATATCTCAAGGACAAATAAAATCAAGTTGTATTTTCCATGAAAATGTGAGAACAAGTTTCTACATATATTCGGGGATTTAATAACTGATTTATTCAAGCCTTAGAATTTGATTAATATTTTAAATTTTTAAATCACATCAGAACATAAAGCAGCTTACCTCAGGTAGGGTGTGTTAGGGGTGCTAATACCTTCCCTAACCACAACCAGTCCCTTACCCGTGAATCTCTGACCAGACCAGTATATCCGGTTTCCTAGTAGCCTTCAATAAATTACTAGGTGGCGACTCCAACGAACAATTCAAGCAAACGCAATGACAACGAGACTTAAATCGCCAGCCGATGCCGCGCGCTGAGATTTTTTGGGGTGTGACATTCTTCATGTTTTTTTTTTTGTGTTATATGCATTATGTTCAAGACTTTTTTAGTTTTTGTATCTTGTTAGTGTTTAATCTGTTTTTTTTTTTTACTTTGGTTTTGTTTCGAGTTATTTTCAGGTCAAACCAGGAGTTTTTGTTAGGTTTTGGTTTAAGGGTGTGTTTGACAAACAACCATTAAGTGTATTTTTGGTAGTTTTATTACAAGAAGAAATGAGTTTTTTGCCAAACAAAGCCTAAAAAATAAAACAAATAATAAAAAATATTTTTTTTTCTTGTATATGGCCAAATTCTAAAATTTTCATGCATATTTTATTTTTTTACATAATTTGTTTTTCATTTTTATCATGCTTTGAAAAAGAAATAAAAGAATTAGTCAAAAGGTATCATAACAAGTTTATGATTATTCGTTAGAAATTGATCTACATTTCAAAAACACCAAAAAAGTTATTTGTTTCTTTTAATATACACGATTATTAACTTGTACAAAAGAAGTTTTCCCGATATTAAATAAAAAATACAGTTCATTTTTTTATATATATGTTTTTGCATTAGAATGGTTAGCTTTTAACCTGATAAATAAGAACCTTCATATTAGGTAGGATTTTTCTTAAACCCTAGATAGACCATCAATTAAAAAAATACAACATTACCTTAGCATAGATCAGAAAAATAGATAATACAGCTTACCTTAGGTAAGATATATTAGGGGTATTAATACATTTTCTTTACATAATCAGCCCCCTTAACCAGAAATTAAGAATACAAATGGAGCAACCAAAAACAAAAATAATTGATAATGTGTAGGAGTTAAGAAAGCAGTTAGAAAAGTGCATAATTGACCTCGGTCATAGCAAAGGGCAACGACAGTTGTTGGAAAAATATTTGGAAGAGAAAGATAAGATGTTGAATTAACTAAACCAATAATTGGCAAAGAATGATGGACATTTGACAGCTTTGACAAACGATCATAGGGCAGTAAGAAAATGGTAGACAAAGGTCGAGGTAGCCGAAGAAATAACCAAATGTATCCAAGATGAGTTGGGAACTTAAATGACTAAATACGATGAGCTAACTAACAAGTATGTGGTAAGAGAAAAAGAGGTGTCCAAAGTCAAGTGGTCAGTCAAAGACAAGATAAATACCAATAAGAAAATAATAGATTCCTTGAAGAAAAAAAAACAACTTTAGAAAAAAGTTAGAGGTTGAGAAAGAGAGAAATCGAATAGTCAGGATTGACATGGAAAAGGAAAATAGAATCTGGTCATTATATAACATAGTTTGAGGAAGAGAAAAGCGGTGGGAAAGTCGCTAAGTATGATATGAGAGACTACATGTATTCAAAGGGACATATCATGGTATTGCAATTTGAGCTGGAAATTCGAGAGAAAAGGCTGAAAGAGTTGAGAAGACATTAATTTGAGATTGAGGAAGAGTTAATTAGGACTAAGCAAGAGCATTAGGAATGTCAAGACTATATCGACAATTTTACGATTCAAATTAATTCTAAAATAGCTGAGCTTAACATTGAGAGGTAGGGTCTGCAAAGGGAAATGGTCAAGGTAGCACGGTTAGAGACTATTGTACGAGTACTGGAATGAAGCAATGGGACTTTAGCAACAAACAACAGAGTATTGATCACTGATAATACTTTATTCCATGATAGTATAAGACAAATGACAAAGTAAATTGAGCAAGTAGCCCGTCATGCTAAAACATTGCAACAATATGCCACCCATATTGGAAATGATGTTATGAAGTACCGAGAACACATGAGTGCCACACTTTATTAGAAACATAGCTAATACATGACATGTTTTTTATAAGTAGTGATGTATAAGGCTTTTGAATTTTAAAGTTTTTCAAATGATGTACGAATTTTTTTATTTATGAGAGGGTCACAATTCATCTTTCTCTCTAATGTACTTTGGAATTCAACCATGATAAGGACTTGCAAAGTCATGAATCAGTTTGGAACGATTAATCCATATACAATATACATTGACATATACATCATGATCATGTATTTTGTCATAACCTATTTTTTAACCCCACCCCCCAGATTTGTTTTATAAAAGCGTATATTTTTTATTAAAGGAAGAAAACTGACGTTGAAATCTAAACTGGAAGAATTAATTAAGTCTAAGGACTTAATTAAACTCTTAATGAGTTTTGCAGATTCAATCAAAGACTTAATTGAAGAAAAATCAACTTTGAAGGCCTAATACAGATTAATTCACAGAGATTAAAAGATTAGGGGTGCAATTGAAACTTTGAAATGCTGAATTAGTGCAATCAGGGTCTTAATTTAAAGAAATTTGAAGTTTAAAGTTCAGTTGAGAATCGCATTGAAGAAATCTTAAACCTAGGACCACTTTGTAAAAAGTGATGAAATTTGATGGTCCAATTCAAGAAAGATAAGGTTGAAATTGCAGGAATACATTGGACAAGGCCCAACTAGGGGCTCTATTACAAATTACCAAAGGTTTGGATCAAATTGAGTAAGACTATAATTTTACTATTCATGATCTTCCTTGAAAACAAAAGAAAAAGAAAAAAAATGTCCAAGTACCTACATTTCATCCCTAATTTCTTCGTCACTCCTTCACCATATCACACAAATTTTATACCAACTTATACCTTGGTATTTTTACTTCACTTTAATCTAAAATTCCAGGTTATATTATATTAAAAACACATACATATTTTCTTTCAAAACCAGTTACTAGCATTGCTTTATCTGCAAAAACAAACTTGTGTCCTCTTTTGTCAATTGCAGAGCATGACAAGATTTTTTTCTTAGCCTTTATAAGTGGTTATGATCTATTCCTCAACATCAAAAGACGAGATATCAAGGAACCCTAGAACCTCCTCATTTTTTCCATAAAAATCCCATTAAACCCTAACTCAAGCAGCATATGAAAGAAGCATGAACACTGCCATGAATACTGCCTCCCAACCAAGACTGCAACAGCCTTTTTCCTTGTGTTTTCCAGCCTGAAACCAACCACAGCAACCTCCCATTCATCCGCCAACGTCCACCCTCAGCACCAATGCCCACACTTGAACCATCACCCATGGCTGCCAACTTCTTGTCATCCTTAACCCTTGGCTGACGGACCCGCTTTCAACATCATCCATTATTTCCAACCGACAACAGCAACCAAGACCCACGTTAGAAGCTGCCAGCACCTCCACTGTGATAGTCCCGCAGCTTTTGGTTCCTCCGTGAACAACAGCAGAGGTTTTAACTGACATTCATAGCACAAGCTTTATCCTCATCTTCAACTCCTCCTTTCATAGCAGCTAAGACAACAAGTTACAGCCACACCAGCTCAGCTGAGAGCCATATCCACAGCAGCAAAGTCTCCTACCCTGAGCCCAGCAGAGTTTCCAGCCATGGTAGCCATAAGGAAGTAGCTGCACTGTGACATCTCCAGAAGCAACAAAAAGCACCAAAATAATTAACCCTTACTAAGAGAATCAGCCATCGTCTCTCCACCACCACAACACGCAGCAGTCGGCCACCACTTTCAAACTCACCCTCACCGACGGTTTCACCACCAAGCATCGCCCCTTTCTTCTTCTCCACGCTGACAGCCTCACATCAATCAAGAAGCATCAACGTCTTCTTCTCCATGCACGACAGTCCAGTATCTGTTCACCGCATCAGCCTCACCTTCTCTATTTCAGTAGCAGAGCACAGCACCAACGTCGGTCAGGAACAGCAGCTGAAGTTTTCAGCTGTGAACGATAGCTATATCTTTGCCGTGAACAACCTCTCTTGTTTCGGGCGTAATCAGCAGCAGGCAGTCTCTTCGCACAACAAATCTGTGCAGCAGCAGTCCAAGATTCAACAGCCTCATTTCTCTAGCTTTCTCTGTTGAAGAACCGCCGTTTAGTTCAAACCATGAACAGCAACACTTTGACCCAACGGTGAACAGTAGCAGAGATATTATAAGTTCCAACATCCTTACCTCTCCTTTGGTCTCCATTGAAGGTCCATTTCTTAAACTCATAAAGCACGACCTCTTTGAAATTAGTTGAATATACCATGTTGTGTTATCTCCATGATTTACATGCTGAATTTAATTTGCAATCAAATGTTATTTAACCTTGAATTAATTGTGTGGATAAAAAAAAAATGTTTTGTATTGATGGCCATTGACTTTTGATTAGGCGATGATTTATGTGAATATTGATTTGGTTTGTGACGAGGAGAAGATTGAGTTGAAGGTATGGTTGTTGAATGGTTGGGGTTAGATTTTGGAACCATCAGTTTTTTGCTGAAATTTACTTGAGCATTTGGTTTGATTTATATGATATTTAATACAAATTAGTTTTGAACTTATTTGTCCAATAAGCATATTGCCCGTTAGATATCTTGTTAGTTATAAGAGGGTGTTTGATTGATTTTGTTGGGGATTCCGATGACCGGTGATGTACTGATAATTGCTCATAGGAGGAGAAGCACACTAGCACATAATATTTAACGTGGTTCGGCAAATCGTCTACATCCATGGGAGAGGTTCATTTTATTTAGAGATAGAGAAAGGATACAATAAATACATGGAGGAGGAGGATCACTTCACTCTACTCTACTCCTAGCTCTCATTGCTGCAATGGCAGCAGCTCCTCTTTCTCTCTTCCTCTCTATTGCACTCACATGCTCTCTAACATATGCCTCTATTTATAGGCATCAATGGCAGCTCATTTTCCTTCTTTGTCAGCAATGGTGGCTGCCAAACTCATCTCTTCTTCAACAATGGTGGCTGCCAAACTCTATCTTTTCTTCAACAATGGTGGCTGCCAAAGTCAAGGTTGGTGGCTGCCACCATTGTAGCCTCCTTCTTTGACAATGGTGGCTGCCAAGGATGCAATGGTTGGTGCCATCCATTTTCTACACATGCAATGGCAACCAACCCAACAATCACCCCCTTTGCCATTCATGTGGGGCAACTGTCTGCTTACTTCTTCAGCACAAGCTTGCATCTTGCAGCTCTTCCAAGCTTACCATTCTGAGAGCGTCTGTGACCAAGTTTACATGTACTCGCCAAACTTTTCAATCACCAGAGTCACAAAAGCACACCCTTGCTCACACTAAAGGATCACTTCAACCAGATGGTCTGCCACATCACATCTGGAGAGTGTTAACGCTTATCTCTGGGACACAACATTCCCTTTCGAGCGTATCAACCATGCTCGGTCCGGAATGATTCATCAAGCCTCACACCAAGGCTTACAACACCCCCTCAAACGGATATTCCAAGGGAGACAGTTATTATCTGAGTATCTCAATATGATCATAAGCACACCACTCTTCCAAGAGTCTACTCATCCAGGAATTGCGTCTGCCCTCTGTTCCATCCTAGAAACCACGCCTTACTTCTCCGTAAGTCTCTCGCTCTTAGTCTCAAGAGTCCAGGTAGCTCTCCACCTTTAACCACGGGGACAACCCATTAAGGTTGATCTATATCTGTCTTTATACTCTGAGTATTACAATGCCTTCACCGAGCTCACCACCTTGACAAGAGTCAACTTGTTCCCGGAACCTGCGCATGCCCTCTGCTCCTTCATAGCAGTCGCGTCTTAATGCTCCACAAGTCATCCACTTATTATTCAAGGCAAATGTCTTCTAGCTCATTGATCTTTAGCATGGGGGCAATATCCATGAAAGTCAATCCTGTATTTGTCTTCATACTCATCATAGCCACTTCATTGACTATACATTTGTCCACTTATATCTAGCCATCACATCGGTTCTGGGCGTTCTGAACTAGGGCTCATATCCTGGCCCTCACACCTTCTCCTGAGGTGTCTCCGCTCGTCGTCATGCGGCGGTCTGAATCTGGGGCTCCTATCATGGCTCACACACCTTTCATCTGAGGTGTCTCCGCTCGTCGTCGTGCGGCAGTCTGAATCTGGGGCTTCTATCATGTTCCACACACCTTCCATCTGAGGTGTCTTCGCTCGTCATCATGCGGTGGTCTGAATCTGAGGCTCCTATCATGGCCCTCGCACCTTCTTCCTAAAGTGTCTTTGCCTTTCATAGGCAGTCGCGTCCTCCTTCAGCTGGGATGACTCTAGTGGCTCCAAGATTCTCTACCACCATGTGGACTTGGGAGAGATTACTACTGTCGCACCCCAAAAAAAATCAGCGCGCGGCATCGGCTGGCGATTTAAATCTCGTTTATTGTGTTTGCTTGAATTTGGTTCGTTGGAGTCGCCACCTAGTAATTGATTTCGGGCTACTAGGAAACCGGATGTACTGGTCTTGTCAGAGATTCGCGGGTAAGGGACTGGTTGTGGTTAGGGAAGGTATTAGCACCCCTAACGCACCCTACCTGAGGTAAGCTGCTTCGTGGCTTTGACGTGTTAAAGAAGTTTTAATAATTGTCTTTTCTTCGGAAATTAGAAATATCACTTACGTATAAGTTAATAATTCTTAACCGTGATCCGATCAAAATATTAAATTCTTCTTTAATGTATTTGCAATTTCATCCTTAAAAATATATACAAATAAATAAAACAAAATACAAACACACACATACACGTGTTAAAGAAGTTTTAATAATTGTCTTTTCATCGGAAATTAGAAATATCACTTACGTATAAGTTAATAATTCTTAACCGTGATCCAATCAAAATATTAAATTCTTCTTTAATATATTTTCAATTTTATCATTAAAAATATATACAAATAAATAAAACAAAATACAAACACACACATACACTTTCACTATTTTTATTCTTTTCTTTTCTTTTTCTTTTCTTTTCCTTTTCTTTTACATCCACAAAATACAAATACAAATACAAATACAAATTCAAAATAAATAAATAAAAATACACCAACACACACATCCCCTTTGTTATTATTATTTTCTTTTCTTTTCTTCTTTTTTTTCTTTTACATTCACATACTATAAATTTAAAATAAATAAACAAAAATTACATTAAAAATTTAAAATTTACAAAATGGTCCCTAAACAATCCATAACAGTACTGGGAAACCCTTCAGGAACAGTTCTGGGCTGCCTGAACAGTAGCGGCGCGTGGACCCCACGCACCGCCGTGACTGGCGGCGCGTGGGCTCACGCGCTGCCCCGAAAATCAGGCAGCGTGAGGGGGGGGTGTAATGCTTCCTCCTCTCTTCGATCTCTTCACCTGCAAATCCAAAAAAAACACAGCAAGGGCAGTCGATTTTAAGTTTTTTTCTTAGTTTTTCAAATCTGTTTTTTTTTTTTCTTTCTTTTCAGATCTGCAGTTCATCCCTTCTCCTTCTTCGGATCTGCTTCTCCTTCTCTTCGTCTCGGTTTCGGATCTGCTTTTATCTGCAGATCAGTCCGTGTGTTTCTTCTTGTTCTTCTCCTCTGCTTCAGGCGGCCGGATGTGTGGTCTCGGTCAACGGCTGCGCAGTTGCTGGCTGAAGAAGCGCCGCTGGTCTGTGGCTGTTGCGGTGTTCCAGCTGGTCTTGGGTTGGCTGCTGTGGGGAAAGAGACGGAGGGAGTGAAGGCCGCTGGGTCTCTAGTGGTGGCAGCACCGTTGTTCTGGCCGCTGCTATTGGAAGCCGAATGGAGGGGGACCTGGTTCGATCGCTGATGGAGAAGAAAAAAAGCAAAATCAATGGGAGCGGTGGCCTCCCTTTAGCTCTTCGGTTCTAGGTGTGGCTGGCTTGTGAGGGGAATAGGGAAGTTGGAGTGAGGGCTTTCGGTTCAGTAGAGAAGAAGAGAAAACTGAAAAAATCAAAGTGGTGGGGGGCTGTTGTTTGGAAAAATGGGGGCTGCTCTCGGGTGGAAGAAGAGAAAACTGAAAAATCAAATGGTGGAGGGGCTGTTTGGCCGGTTTTTTGTGAGGAAGAAAAAAATGAGATGGCCGGGGAAGGATGGAGAGGCTACAGGTCGGCTGAGAAGGTCTGTGTGGGGGAAAAAAAACGTGGGGGCCGGCGGCTGGTTTTTTCAGAGAAGAAAACTAGGGAAACAAAAATTTCAAACCAGGGGGGGCGCCGCCGGCCCCTTTTTTTTTAGTGAGGAGAAAGAGTTGGGTTTTTAGGGTTTTTGTATTTTTTTCTGAATGTGTCAAAATTGACCTCCCCCCTTTGTGTGAGTTAAAGACCAGTATTTATAGGCAAAAATGTTGCTAGGTTTTTCAACTTGGTCCCTCAATTTCTTTCTTTTTGTAAATTTTGATTTTTCTTATTTTTTTGTATTTTTTGAAAACGAGCAATATCAACGTCGACTCAAATGCGGAAAATCAATGATTTAAAAAATGACGCGTGAAAAGTCGAACGCGTTTGATTTAAATTATTTTTTAGACGACGTTGAAAATGCTAAAATGACGAAAATATATTAAAAAACATTTTTTTTTATTTTCTTTGTTTTTCTCAATTTTTTTGGATTTTTTTTGAAAATATATCAAAAACATGGGTCAAAAATTAGGTAGCAACAACTACCACTAATTACATAGAAAGAGAAAGTTGCGGTATACTCCTTGCAATCCTCCACCTCGATTTCTATGTTTGGAGCTTCTACGCCTTTCTACTTGACAGCTCCACCTACACCACTCTCTTTGGTGTCTTCGCCTTTCATAGGCGGTCGCCTTTTATTACAGACGTTTGCACCCCCTCAATTAGGTGCCTCTGCAACAGCTCATCTTTCCATCCTTGCATGCATTGGAAAGGTCCTCGCGTGTTGTCTTCATCAAGAGAACAGGAGACTTCATGTTGTACATCCATCACACAGTCTCTGCTCTGAGCTTCATCTGGGAACTCTTCTTCTCCTTGCACTTGTTGTCTCATTACAGTACCTCGTTGGATCCTTCGAGTACTCCTGCACAATCTCCGTGTGCCCTCGTGCAATTTCTGTTCTCCAGATTTCTCCATATTCCTTGCTTATGTTTAATAGCAGCTCATCCCGTCACAACACCTATCCAAGTCAAAATAGGGTGCCAATCTTTATCCCCTTGCTGTATTTCTCTTCCATTATCAGGGTCTTCATCAATTCTCCCCTCGAGAAATCACAGTTACCGAATCTAACTTCTTTGGAGAAATCACCACTCCATCATATCCTTGATCATACGGAACCCAATTGTTCCCCTTGTGCCGTCTTCGTGCTAGTCTTCACCAGTTTCATTACAAACTATTACATATACGAAAATAGTATCGTATGGATAATCCTTCCACTAAGCAAGTTCCCAGGAAAGATTGGAGGGGTCACAACGGTCCCGCTTAAAACCCAATCTCCTAGACAGAACTTCTTAGGCCATATCTATCCATCGTACTGTCTCTCCGTATATACAACCATTTGCTAGCTTTGTTGCAGCTTTCCTTTACAAGTGATCTGGAATATACAGGTTTAATACATGATTTCTCAACATCTGGCGAGACTACCACTGCTTAGATTCGTCAAGATTGGTCTTCGTCAATTTTCACTTTACACCTCTAATTGTCCACATAACCGGGTGTCCAGAGTGTCCCAATTTTGCCTTCCATCAAGGCAATTAAATTCTTCACTTAACAGTTCGGCACATGTAATTGGATAAAACATGTGCACCTTCTTCTTCTTCATCTCCATCGACCACCATGATGACCTTCAGATGCCTCCTGATCTGGCAATCTCTCTTTAATAATTCACCACCGCCATTTTCGGTCTCAAATATCAACAATCGGACCGTACCATTGCATCCGGAATGATCAAATTAGCAGGAAACATGTCTTGAATCGTCCAAATCGCACTTCAGACGGCTAAGCTTTGATCAAAACAATTTTGGCCTGATCAACGGCTCAGATTCAATCTCAGATCCAGTTGCACGTAGGATCAGCAACACTGGATCCTATCCCTTGGCTCGCGGCTCGGCTCCAATTTGGCTTGGCTCAACGCGGCTCGGCTTTGGCTCGGCTCGAGGGGATGACGTGGCAGGGGGTCCCACTATGCTGACATGGATGTTGACTAGTCAATTGCATGATGACGTCATCGTTACACCATGCTGATGTCATCCTTTGCATGTACTGTTCATGCATACTGTTCACATGGGTCGGTTCAGCTGGTATTCGGGTCGGGTCAACTCATCCGGGTGAAGAAGACGCGTGGGCAGACACCTTGCCGGAGAGTGATGGAGAGTGCGGCCATGTCCGACGTCCGATTTTGACGCCGTTTTCACCAGTGGCTTCGTCTCTTCCTCCTCTACACAGTGGGATGGTCAAAACACCATTTTTACAAATTTCATTTTTAAGCAAAAAATCAAACACCACTTCAAACCATGTGCTCTGATACCAATTGTTGGGGATTCTGACGACCGGTGATGTACTAATAATTGCTATTAATTTTGAAATTCTTAATTTTTTTATCTTTTTATATTTAATATTTAGAATTGTAATCTACACGTAAGACACTTTAATTTTCAGTATTAAATAAATCAGTTTTCTTCCATAAAAATATAAAAAAAAACTTTCTTTCAAAAATACAATTTTATTTTAAATTGCATACGATCACGTCTCTCAAAAATAAATTATATTTATATATTTTAGCATATAAAAAACCACAAAAATAGTTTTTTTTATATTTTTATATGTATTTTTTGGATTTAGTAACTAATTTATTAAATTTATGAGAACTTGACCCTTATTTTAAAAATATCAAAACAATTATTTTGTTTGTGTCAATATCAAGGATTACGAACATATATATATAGTATGTATTCCTGATATTAAAAAAATAAAAAAAAATACAAAAATATATTTTAACTCTAGAATGGCTATGTTTTAATCTGATAAAATAAAGACCTCCTTACCGATGAAAACTTCTCTTAAACATTAAACAGACCAATGGTTAGAAAACATAACAATACATTAATTTATATCAGACAAACAAACAATACAGTTTACCTTAGGTTAAGTGTATTAGGGGTGATATGTCCTTCTTATATACAACTAGTCCATTTATCCAGACTCTGAGATCAGTTAGAGTTTCTAGTAACTAAAATATTAAGTGAAGACTCCATCCTTTTATTTACTAATAAGAAATAAGAATTCTTTATTCTTTCCCCCATCCCCGGAGAGATCCTGACCCGAGAGGATGATTGCCTCAACGCCATACATATGTGAGACATTTACTCATAAATTGTCACATACATTACAGATTGTGAAACATAAATCCTCCATCTAAAATCTATTATACCTGACTAAGAAAAGGAATGGTGAACGAGAAGAGAACTAATCTGAAATCACATTATCAGAACGAGTTAGAGTCTGTGAAGAATGAAGTTGCTCGATTGACCAATCTTCTTGCGCAACTTTTAAGGTCCAAGAATAGGGAGGGAACATTTGCACAACCTCATATGGAAGCAGCAACAGCTCACATCCCTCATACATATCATAACATAGCAAATGAGTTGTATTTTGTCCTCTTCCCCCCCCCCGTCCAGAAGAAAGGTATTCTTCCTGGTTATGCTAGGTTTGTTTATGACCAAAATGAGTTTAGAAAATCCAATTTTGAATCCATATTACATGAATATTTTTTCCTGTTTTCAGTTGGTAGTTTTTTTATTTGTTACCTCAAGCATGATTTTGATGTTTGATTTTATTTTATTTGTTAGTTTTTTAGATTCAAACATGTTTGTGTATGGTGGTGTTACATGTTGGGATAAAGAAAGCATGTTTGAAAGTAAAAAATACTCATTTATAAGGCTTGGAAGTGCTGGGCAGTAGCTGGGTTTTTGTTGAGTTTCTGGGCATATTCTTTGTGTTCTTGGAAAGAACAATGTCTTAGCCCATAATTCAAACCAATTTTGATCAATTTCTTTGACTAAACCCTTCGGGAAACTTGATTAGTCGATAATCTATGATTTATTTATATCAATAACAAGTTTTTGATGGAATTTAATCCTAGGATTTTGGTTTTGAACCAAAACTCTTTTTGACAAAATCATTTTTATTCTTTGATAATTAAAGTGAATGGATACAAGATTATTGATCCTTCATGATTTCTAACATGTAAGTGTCCTTTGTTTGATCGTATATGGTCTAATTTGTATTTCATGTTGCCGGGTTGGGTTTGGGCATGTTCTTCGTGTTCTTAGGAAGAACATTGTCCTAGACCCTTTATTTAAATCAGTTTTGGTCCCTTTCTTTGCATGTAACCCTTCTTTATGCTTGATTAATAAATAATCTAGATCTTATTTGTATTAATAACAAGTTTTGATAGATTTTAATCCTAGGATTTTGGTTTTGAACGGAAACTTATTTTGACAAAATCATGATGTTTCCAACATGTATGTGCCTTTAATTTAAGCATGTTTAATCTGTTTTGGGTTTCACTTTGCTTAGTTTGGGTTTTGGTGCTCTTCGTGTCCTTTATTTTTTTGTGTTTAATCTGTTTTGCTCAATAATTTTTAGTTATGGTGTTTAATATATTTTTTTTATTTTAGTTTTGTTTTTGGGTTTCTTTTGATCAAATTAGAATTTTTGGTTCGATTTATGATCGAACAAAAAATTTGAAGTCGACCTGTTCAGGTTAAAATTGTGTCAAGGGTTTAAGATCTTATTTGGTTTGCCTCGTTTTTCTAAAAAAAGGTATTTCTGGCTTAAGGGTATTTTTGGCAAACACCTCATAGACCTATTTTGGTAATTGTATTACAAGGAGAATTGAGTTGTTTCCCCAAACAAAACCTAAAATAACAATAAAATAAATAAATATTTTTTTTCTTGCATATGGCCACATTCTCAAATTTTCAAGCATATTTTATTTTCATTTTTACATAAAAAAATTACATTTTTATCTTACTTTGAATAAAAATACAAGAATCAGTCAAAGGGTGTCATAACTAGTTTATGATTACCCGTTAGAAATTTGCTTGTATTTCAAAAACACCAAAACAATTCAATTATTTCTTTTAATATACAAGACTATGAACTTATACATAAAATGTATTCTTGATAGTAAATAAAAAAAGACATTTTATTTTTTTTGTGTTTTTGCGTTAGAATGGTTAGGTTTTAACCTGATAAGATAAGTATCTTCTTTTTTATGAGTATTTTTCTTAAACTTTAGATAGATCAACAGTTAGAAAACATAAAATTACTTTAGTTTAGATCAAACAAATAGGTAATACAGCTATCAGGTAAGTCATATTAATCAACATTTAAAATTATACGTTAGTATTCAAAATATCATTAATTCTAATAATCAAATAAATTGAAATACCTAAACCTAAAGAAATATAAGACACCTAGCAATATAGCAGTTAGGAATTCAAGGCTTCATCAATTATAAGTGATACCTTTGTCGATATTAATAATGATACCACAATGAAATCATAAGATTTCTAAATTATCCGACATTCTATTAAACAACATTACAAAACACAATTCTAATTTATTAATATCTTGGAGTTAATCAAAGTGCATCAATTATCAAATAAAGATATAACATTGATTGTTTAACAAAAAAATATAACTATCAATTAAAAATATATCTAATTAACTTAATCCATAATTTAACCTAAATCAACACATTTCAAACACATAATTTTGTTAATTCACAATCAACAACAACATAAAATAATTGATTATTTAACAAAATAACCTAACTACCAACTAAGATATATATCTAAATAACCTAATCCATAATTTAACCTAAATGAACTCTAACATTTAAAACACATAATTTTGTTAATTCACTAAATAACATAATTAATACTAGTTAAACATAAATTAAATCTAATTAACTAATTTCTAATTCAAAACCCTAACAATCAATAAAATCATATTAACATTAATTAAACATAAATTACATCAAATTAATTAAGGGAAAGTGTTCAATATACCTTTAGAAGTGAAATCTGTCTAGTTAGGGTGACTGGTGGTGGTTTTTTTGTTAGAATATGTCTGCCCCACTACTGATAAAAAAAAGTAAAAAAAAGGTTTTCACACATAAAGCTAGAGAGAGAGAGAGAGAGATATTGGTGATACAAAGAGAGATGAGTGTTTTAGGGTTGCTTGGGGTGTTTTTAGCAATAGGAAGAAAGAGATCCTTATGAGGAGTGGGGGAGAGAGAAAGAGGAGGTAAAGAAGAAAAATGGGTCATATGACTTCAAAGTCAAAATTAGACTTCAATGTTTTTCAAGTTTATTTCTTTTGGTCAAATGAATCAGGTCATGCGCTTGATGGGTTAACACGGGTTGGTATTGTTTTTTTTTTTTATCATTTGATTTCCTTTCTTTAAAACATGTTTGCATGAACTAAATTTTTTTTCTCAAAAAAATTTTTATCCAACCCGCAATTAAGCAAGAGTCTCATAGCTAGTTGAACGTAAAGTTGGGAAGAAAGAATGAGATAAAAACATGAAAGAACAATATTGTTAGGTCCATTAGCTGTTAATTTAGTAATTAATAAAGTGAATCCATTAAGATCAAAATGAGGTCATCCAATCACTCTCTCTCCTTATTATTTTCCAGTAACTTTATCTTCACTCTCAACACCAGAGATCGACATGTGAAAAAAATAAAATAAAATTTGAGATACACATCATTAAATCAAATAGCTTTAATTCGCATACAGCCAGGCCAATGCATAGTAATATTTTTTATATATTTCATTATTTTTATGAAAAACTATCGATCGGTCCATAATATAACTATCACTTAATGGCGTGGGTACGTTTTTTGTCCATACTTGCTAAAGTGGAGGGCCATGACGTACAATTTTGATTCTATAGAGGGTCACATCCCCTGAAAATATTAAAGTTATCAAATTGATTTAAAAATCAAATTGTGGATTGAATATATTAATCCAGATTTATTTAAAATAATATTATTTAAAAAAATAAAAAATTACATTAAGTTTTGACAAGTTAACTTATTAGGTTAATCAAATTTAATTAGTTCAACCCATACGAAATTTATTTGAAACTCTAGATCAGATCTGAGTAAATCAGTTATTGAGTTGATTTATAAATCGTTTAATACATTGAAAATATCTTCAACAATTTGATGGCTTGATAAGTTCGGTGGGGTATTTTAGAAATTTCCAGATTTCTGGCCAGGGCCACCACTGGCCACCGCGTAAGTTTGTACCTAGTGGTGCGCGTCTAAATTTTCTGTGTCGATGATTTAATGTTGAGAATTGAGAGGTCCGGCTTCGAATGATGCAAGTTTATGGTGGCAATGATGAATTCTTTATGTGTTTCTGTGGGTCAAATTCTTCGTTAAAACTGCCAAGGATAAAAAAGGGGTCCTAGCAAGTGGCACAGAAATGTTTGGCACCCATCAACCGATTCCCATCGTGCTGATGATTGACATTATTTCTATTCAATCACTCGAAAAAAGAGAAAGGGGTGGGTTTCACGATTTGCTGATGAATTTGCACATGATATTTTGTTGAGGAGCAAAAGGTGACCTTGTCAGATGAACGGAAAACAAACTGAACCCTAGTTATGAGAACCAATAAGGGAGCAAACCAATTCAAGTCTTGGGTTACAAGCTAGGAGATTGACTTAGGGTTTATCCGAGTTTATACAGATCGGTTTTGATCAGGAAAAAAAAAACTCAAACCAACGTTGCGTAGGATATTTTTACTGATCCGACCAGCCGTCAGGCAGGATCTTGAATTGAATTAAAGGGTCAGGCGAACCGGATCTTTTCGAACTAGGTACAGGAACACATATATCCCATCTCTTTAACCCTGGTTGCTCGAGAACATTCTTTGCTGATAAGAAATATAGATATCTCGTTTAGTGTAAAAGGTTCGGATTTGAGAGCACAAATCTAGACACTTCTAAAAATGGTTTCCCGAGCACATTCGTTAACCATGGAGAATAAGATATCTTATTCTTTACCGAGCATCGGTGTCATGTTTATCACATGACGTGTTTCTACTTGCGTTCCAACAAAATAAGCACTTGGAATTATGCATCTTAAATCCCAAATTGGGATCTCGAGGGACACAGCTTTTATCAATTTCATTCTCATGGGATACCAAATTAGAGGCATGAGGATAATTACCTTATTTAGACTACAAGTAAAAAGGTAGTGAAATGAATCGCAATATCTTTGGTAAATCGAAGGCAAGATCTTAATAGGTACAGTTGATGTCTTTCGAGGGAATTAGTGGGGAAGTTTTCGGGGGCCGAGGATTTGAATGGCACGAGGAACACATTACATTTCCACGTTTCGAGATTGATCAATGGCATGTCACTGTCACTTCTTATCAACAATGGATTTGGGTGTGCTTGCCTCGGTGATATGGTGATGTTTTAAAAAAGATATAATATTCTTTAAATACAAATTACATCTTTAAAAACTAAAATTACATACTTTTTATTAAAAAATGCACAAGCAACCTCACATTTGAACATAGACTATGACGGCTCCTTCCATCCCTTTAGTTGAAAAATGCTGGCCAGAGGTCCAATGGGAGTTTTGAGTAATAATATCCATTCCCTTTTCTGTGATTTGTACGACCTCTCTATTGGCCTGGCTCTGTTTAAAGAAGAACGCACATTTCCATCCTTTCACTTTTGGATATTCATGTCATACTATTATGATTCTTTTTTTAGATCAATCTTTGTGTCCTCAAATTAAGTTTTCTCTTTATCTAAGTTTTAATTAGGTAATTTTCCATTCGAACCTATGCACTTATAGTATATAACAATAATTAGTTTTGTGTATTTTAAAATTTTATATAAACAGTTTAAATTTTCTCTATCAACCAATTAAATTCATTATGAAATGAGTATATCCTCATTTATTAAATTAAAGTAATAAACTAGAACAAAATGGTTGTTCATTCTCAATTCTATGTGGACGGCAATATTCAAGAAACATTGTCCTTTTTTTGGTGTGACGGAATACATTTTGATTCTTGAATATTTATAATTTTTCATGTTTGGTTCATGCTATTTTTGTTCATATTTTAGTCCTTATAGATAAAAAAAAAAAAAAGGACTGCAGAAGTTTTTGAAGAAGAAAGGAAAGAGAAAGCATTGACTTAGCTACATTTCTTCCATAAAAAAAGATCAATCTAAAAGTCAATGGAATGGATTCGTGATGGAGGGGAGAATTCAATACAAGTGTGCTTGGTCTTTAACTATGCGGAAAAGTAGATTGGATTCTATTTTTTTAATTTGATTTTATTTTGGGTTTTTAAACTAATTACAAGGTGTTTTTTAGTAGGAATTGGGGTTATTGAGGATCCAACAATGTTTATTTGGGTATTTTTAGATTAAAAAAATAGGTTTTGAATATACAACCAACTATACACTAATTTTTCTAGTCATTAAAGGTGACAAGAATTGAATTTATTATAATAAACTACATGTTATTTATCTCGTTATTCAATCTATTTAAGGAAAAAACACTTTACCCGCTCATTTAAAAAACACTTTTTGGGTCAAGTGCACGGATTCATTCTTCTAGGTTCAAGCATGCTTAGCCTTCTTAAATGACCCTTCAACTGCTTCTTCTTTTAACCCTTTAGAATATTTTATTTAAAATAACATTATAAAAATAATAGTTAAGAGATTATCCTATTATACAATTTTTTAAAAAAAAAATTATCCAATTATCTCATGGTTTTTAAATAAGATTAGAGTTTTCAATGGTAATATTAATAATTATTTAATGAATAATCATATATGAATTTGATATACAAAAGTTTTTAAAAATCTTGTTCATGAATAATCGATAAGAATAAAATATATTCTTTATTATTAATTTATAAAATTAACTATTCATTTATTTTTTCACATAGTCATTAAAAAGTTATCAAGTCATGATTTTTTTTTTCATTGAAATTCACTTTTCATATCATAATATGTTTTATTTGAAAAACAATTTTCTAAAAAAATATTTTTTTTTCAAAACAATAAATATACATACATGAACAGAGAAATATAAATTTTTTAAAAGAGATATGTTTTTCTCCTTAATTCAAATCATTGTTAGTTTTTATTCAAAAAAAAAAACACATAGCCAATAAAAAAATGTTTTTGTTAAAACAAATACTCTTATAAACAAAAATTCTAATTTTTTTTTCTAGAACTTAAATTATTGTTTTTTTTATAAATATCCATTTTAATTACCATAAATAAAATATGAATAAATTTTAAAAAGCAATATGTATCATGACGTGGGGCACGGCAAGCACTAAAAGGTTAGTGCAGGGTGCAATATTTCGTAATTTTGGCTGTTTTATAGTGTATGTTTTTCAATCTGTAAGTCTTTGTCACCAATTTGTTCCTAGCATCTCAATGCTGCCGGGAGTGCGAAAATAGTACATTTTGTATGGTAGTGCATATATATTTTCTAATTTTTTTATTTTTTATTTCAACACACTAAAATCATCGGAATAAATCGAAAATCAAGTAAAATGTATTTTAAAAATATTGCATTCTTAATCACTCACAAATTAGTCTCCCAACAATATATGCAATCCAAGTAAATTAAGTCCCAAAAGTTCAAAATTGAACAATGTCATATCCTCGTATTATTACACATTACTCGATTTTGTCCTCACATATGTGACTAACAAGAGAAATTAAAAAAATTCACCGAGTACATGTGTTTTTCTCGGGTCCCCCAGCACTAGCACTGCTTTGTGGTGTCAATCAAACACTATTGGCAAGTGGTGCTATAAAAGATCGATCGATCCATCGATCGTGTATATTCAAGTAATTTGTTAAAATTTAATCATTCTTGAATTATATTGCTTAATTTGAACTTCGAGAGCTTAATTTGGAATTCACATACATAATTGATGAACTTTTTTGTATAGCTTGTTCTTTAACATAAGTAGAAGGTCGACTGTTATTTGTAACCCCATGAAAGCATTAGTATCAAATCGACCCGACCTTATTGGTTGATCTAGAAGCCAACCAACCTGAATATCCTTATCTAAAGTTGAGAATGAAAAAAATCTTCCTAGAATTAATTGATTTGATTTACTCAAATTGGTTCACAATTCAGTTGATTTTAAAAATAAAATTAAAATGATTTTATTTTAATTTAAAAAATATTAAATTAAATTAATCTGAGTTAGTTTATTCTATACTCAACCTAATTTTAGATCTGGTTGGCCTGGTAATGAATTTGATAACTATGCATGAAATTACAGTTACCTGTAAATACTGCGACATAAAGTGTAAACAATGGAGTCAATACAGTAACAGTAGTCAAATTGAGTCGCTAATCCAAGTATTGTCTACTTTTTTCCCCTTTTCTGTTTTTTCTTAAATAAAAACTAACATGAAATGGTCAAAAAGGATTAAATTATTAATGGATTCTAAAGCACGTGGATTAAATGTATAATTTTTAAAACCATGGAGACCGATTAGTTTGTTTTAATAAACTAAGGGGCTAAGTTGGAATTAACTGACTAAGGTGATTAAATAAGAAATTATATTACAAAACTATAAAGTAGACGGTCAAATCATTGACAATGATTGAGAGACATGTTTCCTATATTTTGAAAACGATAAATTGTTTCTTCACAAATCATTAGATATGTAACTCAATTTCTAAACTAGAATATGATATGTATGTAACTCTCTATACATGAATATCTATCTCATTACATAGTTTTTACACTCGTTATGTCTAGTTTGATGGGTTATTTTGAATTGAATTTTAATTTAAATAAATATTAATATTAATTTAATCAAATTCAAATGACTAATAAATTAAATTGCAATTTAGTTAGTGCTATCAAATCAAATCCAATTCATTGTTAATCAATTAAAGCTAGATGTTTTAGATTAAAAAAAATTAACAAAAATCTTTTAATGATAAAGATTAATTCATATTGATTTAATAAATTTATAAATTTAGTATCTTCATGTCCAATCTTAAATTAAATTTGAGAACTATGATTTATTAGTTAACTTTGAAATAAAACTGGTTATAATTAAAGTTAAAATCATAAAACAAAATGTTTTATCTCAGAATGGACGATAAAAGGAGATATCCTTCTCTACTAATCAAACATAAAAAAGTAGTCTGGTAGTGTTTGATATTGTATTTTAAAAGTATTTTTAAAATAATTTAATTTTAAAAAAATTAATATTTTTATATCATTTTAATTGTATTGATATTAAAAATAATTTTTAAAAAAATAAAAAATATATATTATTTTAAAATAAAAAAAATTAAAAACAATCATCACTACACTTCCAACTATCAAATCAGCAGCCAGAACGTATAATAGCACTTAAAAGCCTTGATTAGGAATTAAGGGTGGGTGGCTTATTCGCATAAATCCATCTTTTATTTTTTCTTTCTTTAACATAAGTATTTATTGATAGTTATCAAATCATAGAACGTGTAAAGTCGTGGACTGAGGCGGTCCAAAGCTTGATCTGATAAGAGAGGATCTTTCCCCATCTTATCGGATGAGTTTTCAGCGTTTTCTTTTTCCTTTCCTATCCACCTTCATTCCTTCCAAAGAAAGCACACAATCTCCTTCTCACATGACGTGAAAATTACTTATAATAGTGATTTTTAGTTGAAATAATTAAGTTTTTGAAAGCATTTTTTAAGCGTGTTTGAAGTTGAAAAAAAATAAATCAATTTGAATGTTTTTTAATACGCCTATGAAGAGGAAATATTCCTCCATATGCGACTAGAAGTATTCCAACCTACATGCATCGGTCCCCTCAGCAATAGAACAATCACATATATTTTAGCTCAGAAGTCATGGCTAATTATATGTGCTACAGTGTTGATTCGTTACTTGTAGAAAAAACATTTTTGGAATATGGAATGTTAGGTCGGATGCGTTGATTGATTTGGGGTGTCATAAGAAATCCCATATAACTTCTAAAGTCAAGTATACTCGATTTCTATATGATTATTCATTATCCAAGTAATATTTATTGTTTAACATAAAATAAAATAATATATAAAATTTATATTTTAGCTGCAACATTCCACCCTATTAGTAAGATATTATCTGCTTTAATCTACGAGCCTCATGAATTTGTTTTTAATAACCATGTATGGCTCCAAGACATGTCTTTTTAGTTAAGGTGAGCATGCTCGTATTAGACCCTCCTCCAAATCTTCACCCGACAATATGAGATATTATATTAACTCTCTAATTATCAAAGTCTTAATTAACCCCATTGCATGTGTGACATCCAATAAGAAATTAGAAACTTCATTTCATTATACAAAACCTCAACTAAGAATACCATAATTATATATTATATAATAAAAAAAGAGTTAAGATGGTCATTGGTAAGGAAGTTCATGTATTGTAGTGTAAGATATTTTTTATTTAAAAATATTTTTTTTATTTTTAATATTATCAAATTAAAATTGATAAACCAAGATTTATCGATATTTTTTTAAATATTTGATAAAAAAATATTTATTTTTAACACATGTTCATAATAGTCATAGACTCAATTACTGGACTTATATCCAACACCTTGTGAGCTCGGGTTGTGCACCCGAGCTCAGCCCTAAGATGTGCCTGATACTCTTGAACCCTAACCTATTTTTAAATTCTAATTATTTTTTTCTCATCATTAATGCACGTGGAAGAGATATTTTTCCTCATGTCTTTCCTCGTTAATGCATGTGTAGGAGATTTTTATCACTCATTAATATTATAAGATAAAATAACTTTACTTTTAAAAAAAAAATACAAAATTCATGTGCTATAAATACTCTTTAAACTATTTAGATAAAATATTCAAGATTTTACATTAAAAAACACATTTATATTCAGTATAAGAATAACCTTTTTCTTATAATTTAATGTTTTTAGCATGTTTATTAATTTTTTTTCTCTATAAAATTACTGTTTTATTATTTAGAGATCCTCCAAAATAAATATTTGTTATAGGTATTTAGAGTTATTTATCAAAAAAATACTTTCTTTTATTTTAGAGAAAAGAGTTATTTGAATGAATATTTAATTACCTCTCAATTCAATACAAAAAAAAAAACTTTATTTCTGAATATATGAAACATAGAACTATAAAAAAAAAAATCAATTTAATACTTGCATCCAAAAATAAAGGTTGCCCTCAGCAGCCGTAAAAACAGTAACTCTTTTCACAGCACAAATCCAAGGCAGGCAAAAGCAGGACTGGTACTGTGAAGTTTGAGTGTTGAACGGAGCGGTTACGCGGCCTGTGAAAAGCACGTGCCTGCACGCTTCCTTTTGTTGGTCGGAAAGACAAAACCCATTGTCTTTTTCTTCGTCGGGTCCAAATCAAGATCTCCAATTCTTCAATTCAACCCCTTTTTCAATATCCAATCATCATCAATAAATTAAAATTAGAGGTTGACCTCATGCTCGTGACTAAATTCAGTATCATGCTAGGAAAGAATAAATCTTCTTGAATCTCTTAATGATTTAGTATAAACAATCTATTTTTATCCATTATTAAAAGGATTATAGCTAGCTTCAGTGTATTGAAGTTGATATACTCGATTTATTCTCTTTCTTCTAGTTTTATTTTTATTAACCTTTTTAACTCTTCAAAAGTCAATATAATTGGTTTTTTCACTATTTTTCTCCTTGGTAAGAATATATATATATATATATGAACTTTAAATACTTTAAGATGTGAATATTATATTTAATTTATGAATACAGAGACATTAATATAGTAATATTTAGCAAAACTTGAATAATCTACGTGCAACTACTCATATCTAAAAAGTAGTTCAATAAAAGTATTTAAAAAATTGATAAAGATTAATTTCTATTTTGTTTTTGAAAAGGTTTGAAGCCACTATATGAGACCGCATGAGCAATAGTTAAAAATCTAAAATTACTGGCAGGACCCACAGCCGTTTTTCAGGTTATGATCCAATTAATCGTCCCCACAACTATATAGTACTACTCTACTACCGTCTTTCTCAAATCTATATCATCAAAGCTAAGCTACCACCACCTCCCCTCCCCCTCCTCCTCTTTTTTTCACTAATACATGCACCGCCGTCCACCCTCTCTCTCTCTCTCTCTCTCTCTCTCCATGGTTTCCTATAAATGTCCACTTTTGTAGTCTTCCCAGACCAACAGAAGCTAAGCACGACCGTCCTTCTTCCATCTAGAACAACAACAACCTCCCAAAACTAACCAGTACTAACAATGAGGCTTGCTGTTGTATCAACAAGGCCATCATCCAACACTTTAGCTTCTGCTTCAAAACACCTCAACCTCACCCACCTCAACATTACTCACTCATATAACGCCCAAGCATCATTACCTTCTCTTAAGCACAAATTATCAGTGCATTGCAGGGATTTCATTTCCAGATCAACAGCAAAGCTTGGCAAGAAATGGATGGAGTATCAGGGGGTCAATAATTGGGATGGATTGCTCGACCCTCTTGATGATCGTTTAAGAAGTGAGATTTTACGATATGGGTTATTTGTTGAAGCTGCATATCGCTCTTTTAACTTTGATCCTTCTTCATCAACTTACGCCACCTCCAAATTCTCGAGAAACTCACTCCTGGCTCGGTCTGGAATTGGAGAGACCGGTTATCGAACGACAAAGCATTTGCGTGCCACTTGCGGGCTCCAGCTGCCACGTTGGATCAACAGGGCTCCGAGTTGGGTGTCCACCCAGTCCAGCTGGATTGGTTATGTGGCGGTTTGTCAAGATAAAGAGGAGATTGCCCGGTTAGGCCGCCGGGACGTGGTGATTGCTTACAGAGGTACTGCTACTTGCTTGGAGTGGGTTGAAAATCTACGCGCCACCTTAACTTGCTTACCTGGGAAACATTGCGATTATGTGGATCCTGATGGTGGTGGGCCCATGGTGGAGAGTGGATTTTTGAGCCTGTATACTTCTCAGACTGCCACGTGTCCGAGTTTGCAGGACATGGTGAGGGAGGAAATTGGCAGGGTCATGGAAATGTACGGTGATGAGCCACTCAGCTTCACGATTACGGGTCACAGCCTCGGTGCCGCTCTCGCTACCTTGACTGCATACGATATAAACTCTACCTTTAAAAATGCACCAATTGTGACAGTAATGTCCTTTGGTGGGCCACGTGTAGGGAATAGAAGCTTTAGGTGCCAGCTGGAGAAAAGTGGGACCAGGATATTACGTATAGTGAACTCTGATGATCTCATCACAAAAGTGCCTGGATTTGTGATTGACAACAATGACATGGCAAGGAACCGGGCAGTCCACGTGGCAGGACTTCCATGCTGGTTGCGGCAGCGCGTGGAGGACACACAATGGGTATATGCCGAGGTGGGGCGGGAGCTAAGACTGAGCAGCAAGGAATCACCATACCTCAGTAAAAGAGATGTTGCCACGTGTCATGATCTGAGCACTTATTTACACTTGATCAACCGGTTTGTGAGCTCGGCATGTCCTTTTAGAGCTACGGCAAAGAAGGTTCTAAATCGGCATCATATGGAGAAGTTTGAATGCAGATGAAATGAGAAACTTAGTAGCTAAGAAAATGTTAATGGAGAAATTGTAAATTGTACATAGCGTTCTCCGAAATCAAAGTGTGGGTTGCTATTTTTGTAGAGATATAGATTTGAAACCATTTTTTGTATCCCAAAGCCAAAGTATATATATATATACCATTACAATCTTTCTATACATGTAGAATAATTTCTTAATTAAACGAAGAAATGCAATTATTGATCTGCTTCCATCCATTCAAGTTGATCAAACATAAATGATCACCATCTTTTTTCCCGATATTGCTCATCAACCAAACACTCGGTGCATGATTCTGGTATTTTGATTCTTCGATCTGTATGCATGGTCGATGTTGTAACATTAGAGACAAGCCACCCCTCTGACCATCAAGGATCGATGCTTGGTATTTGACAAAAACTATAACGTGGAAAACACTATCTGGTACAGCAACAAAGGGCCCAACGGGGTCTATCGTGTCATGAACATGATACATATTCCGAGCTTTGATGGGACAGTGGAAGTCGCACTATTCCACACGTACCTCTGTGGCCAGCTCTCTCCATCATTGCAACGGCAAGACAAGCACTTTCCGCCCTCTCTTGCCGAATCTACTGCTCGATTTTGATCCGAGTGGTAGGAGTACCATGCAGCTCTCGAGCTCTCGGCGGCTTATAGTCCATACAGAACAGAGACCATGCAAAATTAGCAGTCAGTCGGTGGTCTTCCTCGAAAACGACTGGCACTCGCTGTATCTAATCGGATCACCCTTAACTGTCTACATTTAGCTCACTAATATCGTTTCGGATTCGCCAGTCATGCTCTGGGGCCCAGGCCTTGTAATTGTTTCGTTTTATTGCCATCTATACATAAATTTTAATAATACTGAATATCCTGATAAATATTTTCTCTGTTTAAATAAAACAGATAAATCCTAAAAAAATCTTCTTAATTAAATAAATATTATAATAAAATAATCTAGCTTACAATAATAAGATTTGTATCCCACGTAATCATCAAATTAAGAAAAATATTGCAAAGGACGTCGCTCGCGCTTGCCGAATTTCAAGGATTCGATCTACCGCTCTATAGATTTCGAGCTCGAAGATCCTCCGCTTTAAAGAAGAAAAAGACTGGAATAACCTTTCAGGTTTATAGTTACGGTTAATTTGGTTTCTATCGTGGTAATACGACTTTTCAATCCGCTAACTATCAAATATTAATAAATATTTTTCCATAAGCTACCTAACTGCTGGCGTAAGCCTCTGAAGAAATTGTTTAAATTCCTAATGGGTTTTGACTTTTCTCAACTCTAAAATGGACTAAGGTATTCGGCTTTCGTGGTTGAGAAAAATAAGGATTAATTTCTCAAGCAATTTTTTTTAAGGAGACTCTCTGATATTTAAATTAATATAATTAAATTAAATAATAAATCAAGAAGAAATAGATTTAGAATAAAAGTAATGTATGCGTGTTTTTAAATGTTGATTGTATAAGTGGTCCTAGGATATTTATGTGATAATAAAACCACGATCTCGTAAAAAAAATCATGATAGGAAGTTTGTTCATTGTTGGAAACTATTTTCTTGGTCATTGAAAATAATAATTAACTACGTGGATGAACCAATAACAAGATTTGCTTGCTTAGAGTATAATAGAAATCTAGTAGAATATTTCTCTAAATGTTATGAAAACCAATAAAGTGAGATAAAACTTTATAAACTGTGATATTTTCTAAAATGAGCAATGGGGTGGCATACACTAACATGGTTGTACAACGACATCGTTCTGTATACCAGCATGAGCTCCCTGAAAATTTGCGTGGGATTGGGATGTGGTCCCAAATACGATTTGTTGAGGGGGTGGGGGGTCTAAAGGATAGATGAGGCCCAAAACGACAGGCTGTAGTGACCAACAACAATCTATCCGATGATTTTTGTTTTGGGCCACTGTCAATATATATATCAAAAAAATTATGAAATATAACAAAAGTAACCATTTACTCCATGTGATGACGAATAAAGGTACATCATACATCATTTTCACACGAAAAATCTGACACGACGATATTCTTCACTGAAAAACAAGATACAAAGTGTGTTAATGTTACCGATCCACTTTCCTACGACAAGTGTAAGTATTTAAACTGGGTCACATCCATCCCTTGCTTCCGATTAAAGGCACTTTCAGAGCCCTAAATCGAATTGCATCATAATAAATGAGCAAATCAGATGAAGTGACTAAAATCACCTTTGATTTGGAGAGATTTGAGCCAAGTACAAAAATCGCAGGGAACGTGTTTGACTTTTAGCCTGTCCACAGCAGTACCGGTCAGCGGTTTGGCCGGTAAGTGGTAGGGCGCACGGACCTCAAGAAACGGCCCGCGTCCTGTCGAAAAGAGCAAAGCAAAAATGAGAAAATGGTCATCACTTCTGACCTTGCATTTTTCTATTACCATTTTATTTTTCAGGCGTTTGAAACTCAATTGCTAGCAGCAACAAAAAATAATATAATCCATGTGGAACATGCCTCGACGAGGGTTTAGTTCATGGCCATAAAGATCGAGAGAGGGAGCGTGCAGACTTTTCTTTTACCCATTGTCCCACTATTTTTTTTCCCTCTTCACAATCATTGTCAAGAATCTTCAGGGTATAATGCAGATAATGGAGTAAATCTAAGGAAAAAAAGGTCATATAGCACTCACTGATATACCTAGTTTTCTCGAGGATCGAGTGGCTCGACGAAGGAAAGTAGTCGGTGGTTCATTTTAGTATTTTTGGTGCTAATTAAAATTGTAAAAATTATAATACATTTTAGGCTTTTAAACGTTTATATACACACACTAGTTGTTGACTGTTTACTGGGAAAAAAACAGAAGAAGATGAAGTCAACTCTAGCTGTAGAAAAGATTGTCTTCTTATGCGTTGACATCCACATGATAGCAACAACTCATAGAAATGACTAGCTAGCTTCCAACTGAGTTAAGCCGCAATGTGTACACCAAACTAAAATAGCAATTTCAAACTGATCATGGTAGGCACTAATCACACCATAACCACAAGCCGCTAAAGCACATATTACGTACCGGCCTAGCTCTCTACCGTAGTTATTAGCCTCACGTGACTCAATATTTGGGATATCAATCAAGTTGGTTTATCTATATTTTTTTTATAAAATAAACTAAAATAATACTGTTTTAAAAAATTATATTAAAAAAGTCAACATTTTTTTATCAAATCAATCAGGTTACACGTCACATCAAATTAACTTTTCTAATATTTTCTGATTTTGTTTGTGTGTAACCTTGTCTAGGTAAAGTTTAACAACTTGGACAAAATAGCTAAAAACTATGGATCCAATCAATTCAAGACTTGATGATGTTGATCAAGTTTAATAAGAACGTTTTCACTCTTAAACTTGGATGCAAGAGCTGCTCCAAGATTGTGTAATTAAATTGAGATTATTAATTCGGGGTTTAGGATGAAACTCGTACTTGCAATCTTATTGGCGCAATCAAAATCTACTTTTAACTTTTTTAAAAAATAAATAAATAAAATTACTTCAAATTTACTTAAATTAACTCAATACTTGCCAAGTCAAATTTAATAACTTTGCTTCAAGTCAAGTTTAATAACTTTGACTCGAGGGAAAGAGGAGTTGAATAGTTCATTCAAGGCATGGGATTCAGGTTCTTTCTTCAAATTGTAGATCCAAGCATTTATATGAAATGAGATTCCTATCCCCTCTATTTCCTCCAACCAGACAATGGCTGTAGAATAGTTAAAAAGACATAAAATCTAAGTATCATTGCTTCTCCGAGGCATCATATAAATTGCCTGTTAATTAGCAGCAACACAACAGCTATCAAAAGGTCTTCGGCCCAGAAACTTAAGTCCTGGGGTCCATCAACTAGGTTTCTTGCCATATATTTAAAAGAAAAGAGCAGAGCTTGGAGAAAAAAATACTTTAATTTTCACTATAAAATTTTAGGTTATTTATGTTTTTCAAGATTATCAAGGTTTTTCAACTGTGATTTCAACCATGAGTGCTCCTGCTGCAACCTCTCTAGCTTAGCCTCAACCATAAACATCTCATCTTTAAGGTGGTGCGTCCGCCTCTCCAACCAAGCCACAGCTTCAGCTGAATTTTCACCAGCCCCAGCTCGCAGGCCACCCATGTTGTATTCTGGAGAAGCCACGTGAACAGTTTGTGGTCTGTTCAATAGCACGAGGATGCTCACCTGCAGTTAAAAGGGGTCAAAAAGGCAGTGAGAGTGTAGGAAGCTTATGTCCATGCGGTACCTATCGATCCAGATGACAATGGTACTGCATATAAATGGAAGGCTAATGTTATGCTCTAGCCACTACAAAAACCCATGAGACCGGGGATCTAGGACAAAGTGGATTAAAAAAAAAAAAACAGTCGTTAGGTTTTATTTTTATTTATTTTTGGGTTCTTTCCAACAAACCAAGGTCATTTATTCTTAACCCAATGCAAGGATCCCAATGACTAAGGAAAATGAGACTGAAAAAAGGAATAGAAAACACAAATAGATTTAAATTACTTATCAGTCGTTATTCCATGGCATCATTTACCACCAAAAACAGCAACGGTGGTTACAAAAACACGGTGATAACAATCTAGCATGCACAAGATGCATGAAAAATTGAAGACTAAATATTAAAGCCACAAAATTAAAACATCATGCCAATGTTGGAGTTAATTGAGCAAAATAACTAGATTGAATTAATTATGCATGTCACCAGAAGAAATTCGGGGAATTTGCATACCTGCATCAGGATGATCACAATAAATGCAATAACTAAGACTAGGGAAATTTGACTCTGGCTTTTAGAAAACGAAAAGAGTTTTGTCGCATATTCTCCTAGCGAAGATGTAATGGATGTAGCATTTGTAAAATTTCCCTGCACAAGATCATCGGCCTGTTGACTAACAGCCACAGAACTAGACGTCTGCTGCATCCTCACATGCCCTCTTGGCTTGTAAGAGTTTTCTGAAGCTTCTCCAGGCTCCACTTCTCCTTCAGAATGAATTTCTTCCTCATGAATCATGCTGAGAGTCGGCCCTGCCTCTGCTTTAAGAAAATAGGAAATGATAGAATGAAGTTAGTAATTCAATTTCCTGGCAATATCATGCAGAGGAGGAGCTGGCGTGAAGTCTTATGATATGATATGATGATTAACCTTGTTTTTCAAGGTTCTTCTGCTTCAACAATTCATGTGCCTGAAAAATTAGTGAACATGCAGTCAATTAACCCTCCATCCAATACACACCATTGATTTGATAACTCATGTCTAAAAAGAATGAATATATTACCATGTTTATCCATATTGCGTAAGCTTCTCGACATTCTTCCACAGTAGACTGCACTATCTTACCTGTAATATTGCAAGTCATTAGGCATGAAAAATCTAGTACACATTATTATGAAAACATGTATTGCAAAGCTGTTTTCGCAATAATAAAAGCATCCATGAAATGTAAATTACAGAAATGAATAAAAATACAAGTCATAAAAGCTTGTGGGGCACATCCTGACTCCTGAGTCTTGATTTCAAGCAATTATTGAACCATAACCCCTGTTCTAAGGAGTATTTATAGCGATAGCATGAGGGAAAGCATATCAGGACTTGTAGCTCATTTTATTCCTATATCACATATAAAAGAAGAAAGATCATTTTATATTCTTTAACAAAATCCCTGTTCATTCAGTTTAGCCTTTCTTGATTACCAGGGAACCTTCCCAGTTCATACTCCAATCTCCATACGTATTATTTTATGCAAAGTAATTGCATATAAAATAATCTCAAAGGTAGTGCACCAAGAGAATCCCGTTCGATAAAGATCATTATTAGTGAATCCTGTTCGAGAAGAGTTGGGTGGTCAGGATTTTCCACAGGTTCAGAGATGCAATCCATCTGCAAATTGATCGAGGGTATTTCACACAGCCAAAGGAAAGTGCATTTCAATGATCCTCCCTCTGGTTTATCCCATGTCTGTAAGCTGTTTCTTATGGTATTATGCTAGCAGAGTTGGTAGAAGCTAGTTAGTTTTTCTTTCAGGTTTTGGTGCCAAAGGTTACAAAAAATTAAAAACATGATGATGAAATCAAGATAGATTATGGAAAAAAAATAAAACGTACACAATGGCAAACACAAACCTTTAAAAATAACTTTCTTGCTGAATACAACATCCACATATATCCGCAAAATGCAGCCTTCATTTGATCCATCGCCATCTCTAGTCACATCCCATAGTCCCTGACATTGTGTACCCATGAAGAGAAGAGGGGCATCAGGTAGGTTTAAATAGTAGGGATGGGCTTAAGCCAGATTGAAGCTCATGCCATGAACTATTTTGAATACTTGCTACCACTGGTATTTAAAAGTATCCATTCTGTTATAGACTTGTTTTTTCTTTACACATGTTGACAAATCATTAACATAACCATTACACTGATCTCTATGCACACATTTCATTTTTTATTTCATGAATTACCCTTTTTTGTTTATTATCTCTTCTACATTAATCTGTCGTGTGAAATTGTTAATTGAATCCTGAGGATCATGACCATTCAATTAGTATTTTTTTCTCCCTTTCCACTCTCTTCCCAAATTTCTTCCTTTTTACTCCTGCAATGTCCCCCCAATAACTTTTCTTACATAGTAGGTACTTTCCTAGACATTCTAGTTGACTTATTGGTAAAAGTGCCGTACAAGGGTACCCATGAAGTCAAAGAACTGAAGAATTCCCAATAGGAGAGGAAGGAATAAATTAAATAAGAGAGGACACCTTGTAGGAGGCTGGAGATTGAAAAAACTCTCATATCTCTGTTTTAATTCACCATGATGTGCCCCAAAATACATAAGAGTTTATGCTTCAGAAGACAGTAAGAAAATCCTAGTAACTTAATCCAAAGAAGACAATCAAAACGAAATATTGTTAAACCCAGAAATTTCTTAGATGATAGTTAATTTCTAAGAGATTATTTAAATTATAAACAAATAAATAAAATTCCATTTTCCTGTTCAGTGTCAAAAGGTTTTTAATGGGCAAAAGATCATCCAACTTATTATCTCTCCTTCAATTAATAAGAATTCCCTTTATCATTCCATCTTCTTTTCTAAAGTCAATTCCAAACCTAGGGGTAGAATGGCTGTATCCTCTCTTATTGTTAGTTTCCAACATCTTAATGATGTATTAGGAGTAAGCTGCTGACCCAAGCCTAACAATCACAGTTGCTTATGGGATACATGCCCTCTATGTCTAACACACCCTATACAATGCACTCCTAGTCTGGAAGAAAAGGAAACATGTGACAGAGAATGGTGAGAGAGAATGTTAAAGTCCAGGAGGGTGAAAACATAAGGAGGATCACTTAATATCAGATGAATCTATCCAAGAGCAACCATAACCATTTGATACATGCATTTTAAAGATGCAGCCATGATAGCATATGCTTGAAAGGAAATAACGTGACAATTCCTAAGCTCCTGAAATGGTTCAATAACTTCATGTAATCCAAGAAAAGAATCAGACCACAAAAGTTGCACCTGCTAAATAAGGGCACCAGTTTCTGACTTCATGGTAGTTGATTAACATTCAATATAAAATGCCATTATACAATCTATTTCTTAAAAACTGAGTTCACACCCTACTAAATATATGAAAAGGAATAAATTTAAAACATTTTATCCATCATATCAGTAATGGCTCAGAAACAGCATGTACCTCAACACAAAAACAATCTCCAAAAGGGACGTCACTGATCTGTTGTGATGTCTCGATAACCATATTGCTGGTAAAAGCAAAAGTAAAATCACGAGGAAGAACAAACAATTGGTCAAATCAATTACACACTCCACAACCAAAAAAGGAGAGGAATTATATGGCAAATAAACAGCTAAATAAATTTAATCTGTTCATCGTCTCCATTAAGAAGATTATTGATCAAGAGCTTTATATGTAATTTCCACAAGATTATTGAGTGTCAATAGAAAGCTAAAATCTAGCAGGCTGTATATACTAGATAGGAAATCTCTCTTACCATAGATAACTCCCTATTTCTCTTACCATAGATAGCTCCCTAGATCTACTCTTTGCAATTACTGTGTACAAGACAATTTTCCCTATATAAATAAAAGGTTAATCTCAATGAGAGGCAATTCAAACCAATCTGTCATGGTATCAGAGCCTCTCTTATAGAATTCTTAAATCATAGTTTTTCTTAGTCATAGCTTCATGGAAAAGTCAGATAATGTTTGTGTCAGATTTACTGACAAAAATTATGTTGCTTGGGCATTTCAGTTAGAGATCTTTCTCAAGGGAAAGGAGTTATGGGGCTATATAGATGACAGTGATAAAAGAGACTTGGTTGTTGAGGGATCTGTTGTTGCTAAGGCAGCATGGGCAACCAAAGATGCACAAATCATGTCTTGGATTCTCAGTTCTATGGAGCCACATTTGATCATGTCTTTGCGTCCTCATAGATCAGCAAAGGCTATGTGGGATTACCTCACACAAGTCTATAACCAAGATAACAATGCTAGGTGTTTTCAGCTTGAGTTGGCTATTGCCAACTATACCCAAGGAGATCTCTCTATTCAAGATTGTTATTCTGGATTTTTGACTCTGTGGAATGACTATTCTGATCTTGTTACATCTAAGATTTATGCAGAAGGAGTGTTGGCAGTGCAGCAAGTCCACAAGATCAGCCAACGAGACCAATTTCTGATGAAATTGCAACCTGAATATGAACCAGTATGTGCCTCTCTAGTCAATCGTGATCCTGTTCCGTCCTTGGATGCTTGTTTTGGAGAACTCTTGCGTGAAGAACATCGTCTCCATAATCAAACCATTATAGAGCAGACAAGAGTTGCCCCAGTTGCTTATGTTGCTTACAGCAAAGGGAAGGGCCATGATATGAGCAAGACACAATGCTATAATTGTAAGAAGTATGGTCATATTGCACCTCATTGTCCAAATAAGTTTTGCACCTACTGCAAACAGCCAAGACACATTATTAAGGAATGTTCTATTCGTCCTCCACGCCCCAACAAAGCTTATCAGACTACTGTTACCACTGCTGGTCCTTCTGCTCCACAGACTTTTGTTGGCTCACCTATCTCACAGCCTCCAGCAAATTTATTAACCAGAGAGATGGTGCAAGAAATGATTGTAAGTGTTTTCTCCATGCTTGGTCTTTAAGGTACTGGTTCTTCAACTCTTTCTTGGATCTTAGATTTGGGTGCTTCCAATCACATGACAAACTCCTTTGGTGGCTTAAGTAATATCCGAAAATATTGTGGATCTTCACATATTCAAACAACTAATGGCAATGCTCTTCCCATTGTAGCTGTTGGTGATACACCTCCTTTAAATGATATTTTTGGTCTCCCCAAGCTTGCTGTAAATCTAGCTTTTGTAGGTCAGTTTGTGGACAATAATTGTGATGTATACTTTTCTAAACATGGCTGTATTGTACAGGACCAGATGTCGGGACAGCTGATAGCGAGGGGGCCTAAGCACGGACGTCTATTTTTCATCCAATTTCATGTTCCACGCACCTTGGTTCCTTCCTCAGGTTTATCTCTCTTTTGTACTACATCTGAAGTGTCTAATGAAGTTTGGCATAAGCATCTTGGTCATCCAAATCCTAGAATTCTTTCCCATCTGTTGAAATCTGGATTAATAAATAATAAATTGCATTCCTCTTCCAGTATGTTCCTTGATTGTGTCACATGTAAGCTTGGCAAAAGTAAAGTGTTACCCTTTCCCTCTGAAGGCAGCAAAGCCACAAATTTGTTTGAGATAGTTCATAGTGATGTCTGGGGAATTGGTCCTATCCTTTCTCATGCAGGATACAAATATTTTGTAACCTTTATAGATGACTATAGCCGTTATACATGGGTCTATTTCTTGCGGAACAAATCAGAAGTTTTCTCCATGTTCAAACTATTCCTAGGACTTGTACACACTCAATTTTCTGCCACTGTTAAAATTCTTAGATCAGATTCGGGTGGGGAGTATATGTCTAATGATTTCCAATCTTTCTTGCAAACTAAAAGCATTATTTCTCAACGATCATGTTCCTATACTCCTCAACAAAATGGAGCAGCGGAACGTAAGAATCGACATCTTTTGGATGTAGTTCGGACCTTGCTCATTGAAACCTCAATTCCTCCTAAGTTTTGGGTAGAAGCTCTCATTACCGCAACTTATCTAATCAATCGTCTTCCTTCACAAATCTTAGGTCTAGAATCTCCATACTTTCGGCTTCATCACTGCCATCCTACATATACAAATCTTCACACCTTTGGGTGTGTATGCTTTATGCATCCTTCTCCACCTCATAGAAATAAACTTTCTGCTCAGTCCATTCATTGTGCCTTTCTTGGGTATAGTGTCAATCAAAAAGGTTATCTTTGTTTTGATCTACACACCAATCGAGTTCACATTTCCAGAAATGTTGTCTTCTTTGAAAATCAATGTTTCTTTCCTTTGTCATCCTCGACCACATCTCTTGCCTCTTTGCCTTCCTTTAATGACACTTCTCATATACCTAGTGTTCTACCAGTGCTGCCCCCTTCAGCTAATGTCCTGCCATCTGCTCCTCCTTTGCCTCCTTCGGTGGATTCTTAGGTAACTGATTTGCCTCCCTTACTGCCTCCTTTAAGGCGCTCCTCTAGAGTATCTATACCCTCTAATAGGTTTGGGTTTAACCCATCCATGGCACATATCTCTAATACTGCTCTCTCTACCACTTTAAACTCTATTGATATTCCTACTAGTTATTCACAGGCAGCTAAAGAGTCATGCTGGCAGCAGGCCATGCAGGAAGAATTAAGTGCCCTTAATGCTAATCATACTTGGGATATTGTTGATTGTCTTTCTGGTGTTATTCCTCTTGGATGTAGATGGGTCTATTCAGTTAAAATCAAAGCTGATGGCAGCTTGGACAGACATAAAGCCCGCTTGGTGGCTCTTGGAAACCATCAGCAATATAGAGTCAATTATGAGGAGACCTTTGCTCTAGTAGCCAAAATAACTACGATTCTGACAATTTTGGCCATCGCAGCTTCATAACATTGGTGTTTACATCAACTGGACGTGAAGAATGCCTTCCTTCACGGTGATCTCAATGAAGATATCTATATACGTCCACCAGCTAGCTTATTTTCCACTCCTACTTCTGTTGCTTGTAAGTTGTGTTGCTCCTTGTATGGTCTCAAACAAGCTCCTCGGGCGTGGTATGAGAAATTTGCCTCTACCCTTCTTGACTTTGATTTTCTCAAGAGCAAATATGATGCCTCTTTGTTTCTGCGTACAACTGCAAATGGAGTTATGTTTCTATTGGTATATGTTGATGATATAGTCATCACGGGTATTGATTTAACTCTGATTGATCAACTAAAACAGCATTTGCAGAACTCCTTCCACATGAAAGATCTCGGTAATCTAACATATTTTCTTGGTCTAGAGATTCATGCTGGTTCACATGGCATTTTTCTATCACAGCACAAGTATGCCATGGACTTGGTGGCTGCTACTGGTCTCCAGAATTTGCCACCTCTTGATACTCCAATGGAAATTATATATCAAGCTACGCAGAGATGAGGGAGATTTATTACCAGACCCAATAGCATATCGTACACTTGTGGGCAGCTTGATCTATCTTACGAACACTAAACCTGATATCTCTTATGTTGTACAGCAGGTTAGTCAGTTCATGGCCTCTCCCAGGCACCTTCATATGGCTGCTGTTAGAAGAATCATCTGCTATGTTCATGGCACTATTCGGAGAGGGCTTTGTTATCCTACTGGTACTTCTCTTAATTTAATTGCCTATAGTGATGCTGATTATGCTGGGTGTTCTGATACTAAACGTTCAACTACTGGCTGGTGTATGTTTCTTGGCCTTGCACTTATTTCCTGGAAGAGCAAGAAACAGGATCGTGTCTCCAAGTCTTCTACCGAGTTCGAGTACAGGGCAATGTCTCAAGCTTGTTCAGAAATATTTTGGCTACATGGGCTCCTTACTGAGCTTGGTTTTCAGCAGTGTACCCCCTACTCCTCTTTATGCTGATAATACAAGTGTTATTCACATTACCGCTAATCCTATCTTCCATGAGCGCACCAA